>VDFB02101033.1:20429-101285 GCA_007258455.2 Sequoia sempervirens
GAGAATCATGCAGCACCCAAAGGAACATTTAGGGAGAGTAAAAGACCCAAACGGTTCTCAAGCTATATTGCACTAATGAATGACATCATAAATTCAGAACCCACCAGTGTTTCAGAAGCCTTCTGACATCAAGCATGGAAGGATGCAATGACGGAGGAATATCAGTCCATTCTAAAGAATGATGTATGGGATATAGTGCCTAGACCGAAAGAGAAATCTGTTGTCTCTTCCAAATGGCTCTTCAAAATCAAGCATGCTGCTGATGGCAGTATAGAAAAACATAAAGCATGTTTTGTGGCAAGAGGTTTTTCTCAAAAGGAAGGCATTGATTATGAAGAAACATTTGCACCTGTTGCCTGATACACATATGTGAGAGCAGTGATAGCCATTGCAGCAGCTAAAGGCTGAAAGATCCACCAAATGGATGTAAAAACTGCCTTCCTAAATGGAACCATTGAAGAGGAAGTCTATCTAGAACAGCCCGAAGGTTTTGTGATACATAAACCTGACTCACATGTATGCAGACTAAAGAAAGCACTGTATGGACTTAAACAGGCTCCCAGGGCCTGGTATGAAAGAATTGACAGCTACCTCTTGGGACTAGAATTCTCCAAAAATGATGCAGACCCAAATCTTTACTTTAAGGTAATTAAAGGTGATATGTTAATAATTATTTTATATGTTGATGACCTACTGATAACAGGAGAAGATCACCTCATTGCTCAAGGAAAGAAGGATCTAACTTCAGAATTTGACATGAAAGACTTGGGCATTTTAAACTACTTTCTAGGTTTGGAAGTCTGGCAGAAACCATATGGCATCATACTAAACCAAGGAAAGTATACTATTGATATTCTGAAGAGATTTGGAATGTTGGATTGTAGACCTATGTCTACACCGATGGAAACCAACCTTCACAAACTGAAAGAAGCAGCTGCAGAATCCAAGTGTGTAGATTCAACCCTATATAGACAAATGATTGGATCTTTGATGTACCTGGTTAACACCAGACCTGATATTTGCTATGCAGTGAATGCTCTAAGCCAGTTCATGTGTGAGCCAAAAGAAATTCACCTTATGGCTGTGAAACATATATTGAGATATCTTCAAGGCACTATTGGATATGGTCTTCTTTACAAAAATGACCAACTAGATCTACATGGGTATTTTGATTCAGATTGGGCTGGAAGTGTAACCAATTGAAAAAGCACATCAGGGTGTTGCTTCAGTTTAGGATCGGCTATGATCTCCTGGATTTGCAGAAAATAGTCTTCAGTTGCACAGAGCTCAACAAAAGCTGAATACATTGCAGCCTCTATGGGAGCAAGAGAAGTAGTTTGTCATCGTAAATTGCTTGTGGGACTCTTTGGTGAGCCCTTGAATCCTACAATTATTCATTGTGATAATCAGAGTTGCATCAAACTCTCTGTAAATCTTGTCTTCCATGATAGATCTAAGCACATTGAGATCCCCTATCATTATGTAAGAGATATGGTAGAAAGGAAAGTGATCCAGTTGGAGTATGTTAGTACAAATGATCAAACTGCAGACATTCTCACCAAGCCTCTCTCCCGAATCAAGGTAGAGCACTTCAGGAAGAAACTTGGTATGGTTGAAATGTAATTTGATATTTATGTCTGAAATACAAATTGTTTATAAATTGTACTAATATATAAAGATGTTTAATGTGTAAACTCTTTTGTCATGTGTGTGACTCCATGACCTTATGGGCCTACTCCCCATGTGTACATTATTGAAAGGTGATGATCTTTCTAATAATGAACACTTGTATTTGACATTGTAAAGTGACAACTCTACAATGATGAGTTGAACTATCATGATAGATATCATGTGTCTTGATATCTGTGGACATGTCATGATAGTATCTCTTGGACACTTTTGATGAGTATCATGGGACTTGATATCGTTTGAAGATCATTGTGATCCTTAAGAGATAATAATGGTGGATAATTATACATCTGTGGATATGCCATGAATTATGGTAGACATTATGTGACTTGATGTCAGTGCACACCATAATGAAGATGTGTTATGAAGAATGTCATGTGACTTGACAATATTGAGAAAACATATCATATCTTCGATATCACATGTGAAGGTGATATCTCCACTTATTTGATTTGAAATATCTTCCCTAGCTAAGAGGGAGTGTTAATGGGATATAGCTTCGGTCATATATAAATGATGATTGCTAAATAGCATCATCATCATTTATATGTGATCGAATTTAATCCTTAAACATATTTCTGGAAAATAAGTTATACGGATTTCTGATGATGATCGAAATTTTGCAAATTGGAATTCATCTCATATGATTGCTATGTGTTAAATGATCTCATACTAGTTTAAGATTAACACCGAACTGTTTCGGTTGTTAAGGGAGCCCGCGCGCTCAAGGGGCACGTCCCATGAGTGGACGTGTCTCCACTTTGTGGAGACACGTCCTCTCATGAGACGCGTCTCTCCTTGAGGCGTGTCTCCCTCATATAATTGAGACCTATTTCCTTTATTTGCAGACATTGAAATCTATTAATGTTCTACAATCAGCACATTCAACATTTGTGAAATAAAATCTGACTTAGAATTTAAAGTAGAATTCTTACACTTAGAATTTCCTTAGTTTTAGGCTCCTAGTTTGATTGAGATTTGGTTACTTTTACAAAAGCAATAGGGTGTCTCTTTTGCATCAAAATGGCACCAATGCCCTCTCCTGAAGCATCGCAGTACAAATCAAATGACTTCGTAAAGTATGGTAATGCTAGCACTGGACACGAAGTCATGATCACCTTAAACCTGTCAAAGCACCCCTGAGCCTGTGGTGACCAAGCAAAAGCCCCTTTCTTTGTCAAATCAGTAAGGGGTGCGGCGTGACGTGAGGACCCACTAACAAATCTCCTATAAAAAGCACACAACCCAATGAATCCTCTGAGCTGCGTAAGGTTCTTTGCTACTGGCCACTCAACTATAGCTCGGACCTTCTCAGGGTCCATACTAACTCCCTTGGCACTGATGATGTGCCCAAGATACAACAACTCAGCCATGCCTAGCTCACACTTGGACTCCTTGGCATAAAAGGACTCATCCGCCAAGATACCCAAAACTGTATCGAAGTGAGCTAAATGCTCCTCCCATGACCTACTGTACACCAGGATGTCATTGAAGAAGACCAACACAAATCTCCGCAGCTGAGAACTGAAGACCCTGTTCATGGTAGCCTGAAAGGTAGCAGGTGCATTGGTTAGACCGAAAGGCATAACCAAGAACTCGAAGTGACTACAATGGCATCTGAAAGCGGTTTTCTCAATGTCTTGCTCCCTCATCTGAATCTAATGGTACCCAGATCTCATGTCAATCTTTGTAAAGAAGATAGCACTGTGCAACTCATCAATCAACTCATCGATGCGAGGTATCAGGTACCTGTTCTTAATTGTCTTCTTATTGAGCTGGCGGTAATCTATACACATCCGAAGTGATCCATCCTTTTTCTTCACCAATACGACCCATGAAGCAAAAGGTGACTTGCTAGGTCTGATATGCCCCATATCCAACAACTCATTGATTGTCTTCTTTATCTCATCCTTGAGCCGTTTCGGATACCTGTAGGGTGTAATCATAATGGGCTTTGTGCCCTCCTCCAACTCGATAATGTGTTCAGTGCCTTTGTCTGGAGGTCTGCCAGGTGGAATGTCGCTAAACACTTTAGAGTGTTTAGTCCTCAGTATCTGAATGTCTGGATGGTACTCACCCTTCTGCTGCTCCTGCTGTGCTGGCAATAACATACACTTTGCAGCTCAATCAACCATATCATGACGAATGAGTCTCTCCATCTGCCTGTACGATACCATGCTCAGATTACTATCTCTGATGGCCTTGATGACATGAGGTTTCCCGTTTACCTTGAACTTCATCTCCATATCCCGTAGATTGAGTGTGAACTCACCCAAATCGTGAAGCCATGCCATCCCAAGAACCATATCAGTATCTCCCATATTAACAACATAGAATTCAGTCTTGAACTCATAGTTGTTCAGCCACATCGGAAGATATGTTATCTTTCTATCACATTTGAGGGTGTACCCATCAACCACCTGTTGATGCGTTTTTCGTGACCGCACCAATGCAGAATAAAGTCGCCAACAGCTACCCTATCCTCTCTTGATCAAAGTATCCAGCATGCTAAGATTGCAAGAAAGTTCATGCGTTCAACTCCAAGGTTCTTTCAGTGCGAATAGGCTCAGTTGGCTCGATGTGATTTGCTGGTATTTCAAGGGGACTTATGGAATTGTTCAACAGTAGAGGAAAGGGGTTTTCACAATTCGACAGATTTATCAATGAAGCACGAGTTTCCTATTTTAACCAGAAAGTACCTAATTGAAATGGTTGCAGGGTTTAGAGAGTCTAAATCTATTCTAAGGCGTGGGACATGGCGATCAATTCTTACAAGCTTCAACCAGGCTCTGCTTTGCCTCGCTTCAGACAGCTTCCACAGAACTGGTGCAATCTTCAGAGGAGTAGCTCAAGGTGTTTAGATCACAACTTAGCATGAAAATACCATCACAACGACGCATATAAACATACAAATCATGATCGAAGTTAAGTACATGATATTCTAGTTGACCACACAAGGCACATTCACCATCAGCGAACACACTAGTGGTATGGATAGGCGAAGTTTGCTCAAATTGAAGACCACATTCCACAACTAACATCTACTTGCATAAAAATGAAATTACGCTACTTGAAGTAGAAGGGACAAAGAAACCTTGCTAGCTATCCATAACAAAGACGAATTTCACCATCAATGAAAATATCTTTTATTATGAAAGTTTTACACCACAATCTCTTGCAAAAGTTTTCAAAGGAAAACTTTCCTTCTTCTTCAACTACACTATCAATCTATACTAAGCTACTTCTAAGTTGTTCCTCTATTCTACGTCTATCGTCTAACTCTAAGCTAATGAGATACAAATGAGGGGGACTCCCCCTTTATATAGCTAGCCAAGTCCAACGGACAACTCAGATTACAATCGGTTGGATGGCCCAGATCGTGCCACCTCAGCCCTAAACAAGATTCGCCCTAAAAACCGCCACCAAGAGGAGTGGGGTAATAAATGAGCCATTAATGTCCATCATCCTTCTAGAAGATTCCAGCCTTGAAACGCATTCACACTGCTCTTGATCTTCTTCTTGACATTGTTCTTCAACTTCTTCCTTGTCACTTGAGCTGGGCATAGACTAAGTCTCAACACTTAGCCACTTTTTGCAACTTCTCTTCCTTTGAGGTTGAAATGTCATCTTGGATTACTTTCTTCATCACTTTAAGTCATCACCACTTGGTCTCGACGTTCCTCCTGCAAAACAAGCAAGGAGAAGAGTATTAGAACACTTCATAATATAAATTCAACTTACTTACCAGGATTTTCACACTTTAACTTCCAAGGGTTCATCATCTTCACTAGCCAACTTCGCGTTCAAATTCTTCATGCTTTAGCCAAATTTCCAACCCATCTTGCATTTTGCCTGGGCATACTTCACTCTGATATTTCATCCAACTCAGAATCGAGAAGAAATGCTTTCATCAGGAATTTGATCAAAAATTACCTAGGCGATCATTTTCAAATTCATCGGCCAAGGCAATTTTATGTCAACAACACATTTTATTCCATGCCTTAGAATTTTTTTTTAAAATTTCCCCCTTAGGAAATTCATTATTTGAGTGCCCATCAAAAATCTCCATCCTGAAAGCCCTGGCGAAGTGCAGGAGACACTAAAATTCATTCCTCGTCGATAATCTTCAATACCCAGAAGAAAATTTTCTTCAGAATGTGTTGAACTCATGGGTGTACAATGAATGGGTTCATTTGATTTTCTTGAATTTTGAACCTTTAAAAATATTTTCAACAATTTTAATCCTGTTCTTCAATTCTTGTGAACATTTCTTGTTGCTCTGACTTGAATTTTTTTATTGACCCTGTGCAGCTGGCATCATTGGACTTCCCCTCTGGCAATTTTATTTATATCTCAAGGAATTTCATCACTTCAGGTCCAGGGGTAATTTTCCTCTAGAGAGGTGGAATTTTGTTAACACTTAGAAAAATATTTAAAATCACTTAGCACTTCAAATTTGCCTTAGAAATTTTATTCCTCCATCTTCAAGTCATTTTTCCTGCGGTGAGAAAATATTTTTTTCTCAACTCACTCAGCACAATTTTTTTTTAAGTGCCTGGAGTGCATCTTGTGTGTCATGAAGAATATATTCTTCAATTTCAACGCCTGGCACATTCTTTATTTCATTCACCACCTTGCATTTTGTTTTGTTTTGTTTTTTTTTTTATCCTTCATAGGCTTAAGAATTCCAACGCCTTAGCAATTATCATCCTACCACCTTGGGCGCATATTACACATGTTGAAGGATATTCATCTTGCCTTTGAAAGAAGAAAACAAAAAATTCTTTGCTTAGCACTTTCAACGCCTAGGATATTTTATTCACCCTCTTTACCTTGTTTACCACCTTACACTCACCTTTACTCACTTCAACTTGGGCGCATATTAGCATGAGTGAAGGATGACCCTTGGGCTTCCTTATTTCGTCTTCACATGGCCCCATTTGGGTGCATTTGAGCCTAGGAGGAGGATGAAAGTTGTTGACTTGTTGACTAGCTATCCTTGGGCGCATTTTGGCATATGTGGTGGATGAAACTTCCAACGCCTAGCATGTGACCTTTCAACTTCCTTTCTTTTGTCCTTACATGCCCTCTTTTGGGCGCATTTTGCATAGGGAGAAGGATGAACTTCGTTGACTTCCTTTGACTTCTTTCTTTTTGGGCGCATATGGGCATGCATGAAGGATGGGCGCATTTGGGGTGGTGGTGGAGGATATTTCCATGCCTTAGAAATTTTTTCTCATCAAACTCTCAAGGTGGGCGCATTTTGATGGGTGAGGAGGATGAAACATGTTGACTTCTTTGACCTTCTTGCTGCATGGGCGCATTTTGCCATAGGAGGTGGACGAGTTTTATACTTAGAAATTTTTCAAGCATGAGACCTTACTTCTTCATCAAGCAAGGCACATTTGCCCATGGGTGAAGGATGAACTCCAAACTTAGAAATTTTTAGACACCTTGTGCTTGAGGGCGCATTTCACCTATGGTGGAGGATAAGACTCTTAGAAATTTTTTTACGCCTGGCTTGCTCTCCAGCTGAAGTGGGCGCATTTTCAAGGTGGTGAAGGATGAAATTCTAGACTTAGCCATTTTTCCTCGTCCTTGCCAGCTTCTCCATGCCTTACTATAAATAGTAAGTTTCTCAATTCTTGCATCTCCGAAGCTCAGATCGTTCTGAAATTTTAAACACTGCATCCTCGCGACCTCGTTACCCTGTTGACACTGCTATTCTGAGCTGGCCTGCTATTTTTAGCCCATTTCTAGAGGTGATTTACTATAAATAGTAACTACTCGTTTCTGATACCTCCACAACTCTGTTTGATTTGAAATTCGAATGATGCGCTCCTCACCACGTGACCTGTCTGTCGACATCGGCACATGCTGTTGATTTGCTATTTTTAGCCTGTTTCCGAAATGACTTACTATAAATAGTAAGTGCTCCGTTTGCCTTCAAATATTATCAGCAGATAGTTTGAGAGATGCTGATCGCGGTGGTTTACACCGGTTTTCAAAAATTCTGACTTTTTACCCCTTTTTGGGTCCCGAAGCTGGAAACCCTAATTTGTTTTGCATGCATATCAAATGGTCTTCGTTTGTTCTTGTTTCTGTTGTATTGCGATCAGCTCGTGATTCTGAAGTGCTGGGAGGCGGCTGCCGGGATGTACCTGCTAAAAATAGTAAGTTCCTAAATGAGTGACCATCTCCGTTTGCATGTCACGTCACTGCAAAGCTCTCGAAAAACCCATAACGAATATGCAGGCATGCAAAGAAAACCCTGACATGCAAACCCTAAAAATAGCGTTCGAAGGCTGAACTCTGAAAGTCGTTATCTCATTTTGCATGTTACACCATCGCGAAGGTCTTCGAAAACCCAGAAGGAATATCCAGACATGCGTTGAAAAACTCTGCATCAACGCCCTGAAATCTGCTCCAGAAGCTGAACTGCTAAAAATAGTAAGTTGTCTGTTTCAGCTCAAATTTTGCACACGAGCAACTTGATGTGTTTTGAATGCAGTGTGACTGTTGAAACTTTGAAAATGTCGAGAAAATGCTCTGAATTGCACACTTTCTAAAAATAGTAAGTAGCCGGAATATGATGAAATTTTAGTGGAAACCTGCTGGAAGCAACTTGACAACAACGTTAATCTCCGATTTCAACTTATTCACTTTGTTTGATTTCAAATTGACCAGAAAGATGGAAACCCTAATTTTCAAACTTGGCCAAATCTTACGTTTAAGCTCACAGACGGGAACATCCCCGGAAAGGCAGACACCAAAAAAGAGACAGAGAGAGAGAGAGACAAAAACAAAACAAACCAAAATCAAGCCAAAAGTTCGAGACGAAGCAAAAAATTAGGGGGTCCCCATTTGCAATGGGGCGATGTGTGAAAAAGGTCACAACATAATGGGCTTTGTGCCCTCCTCCAACTCGATAATGTGTTCAGTGCCTCTGTTTGGAGGTCTGCCAGGTGGAATGTCGCTAAACACTTTAGAGTGCTTAGTCCTCAGTATCTGAATGTCTAGATGGTACTCACCCTTCTGCTGCTCCTGCTGTGCTGGCAATAACATACACTTTGCAGCTCAATCAACCATATCATGAAGAATGAGTCTCTCCATCTGCCTGTACGATACCATGCTCAGATTACTATCTCTGATGGCCTTGATGACATGAGGTTTCCCGTTTACCTTGAACTTCATCTCCATATCCCGTAGATTGAGTGTGAACTCACCCAAATCGTGAAGCCATGCCATCCCAAGAACCACATCAGTATCTCCCATATTAACAACATAGAATTCAGTCTTGAACTCATAGTTGTGCAGCCGCATCGGAAGATATGTTATCTTTCTATCACATTTGAGGGTGTACCCATCAGCCACCTTGACTCGAATACCCTCAAACTCTTCTGTCTATATACCTCGTCTCTCTACCAACTGTGCATCTATGAAATTATGAGTAGCACCAGTGTTGAGTAGAGTGATTACTTTTTGACCTGCTAGGAGCCCACGAAGTCTAAAAGATCCATCTCTCTGAAGACTAGTCAAATGTGCCTCCTGTAGCTTCCTTCCTCCTTCATTTTCACTGTCATTTTCAGAACTTTCATTATCTAAATGCTCTGAATCAGCTTGCTGGTCTGACAGATTAGATTGCTCTTCTCCCTCATAAAACCACTCCATCTGGTTATTTTTCACCTTGGGACGAAGAGGGCATACATGTTTCTCATCATAGGGTGCCTTGCACCAAAAACATAATTTTTTCTTTCGTAAATCATTTAATGTTTCCCTGTCAAATGGTGGTGCATTTTGTCTCTTAGGATCAGGTGGATCCCTCTTTCTATCAAATGGTCTATTCCTGTCAAATGACCTATTAGGCCTCGTATAGTGTGTCGAGCCTGAAGTGAACTTGCTGCGAGGTGCTGCAAGTGCCATACTACGTGCCTTCCTCATGGCCTCCTGAAGAGTAGGAGGATCAAATGCCTTGACCCAACCTCTCATAGGCTCCATCAAACCCTCGACGAAGAGAATAACAAGTCTCCTCTCTGAAATGCCTGTCACCATGACTGCAACTCTCTGAAAGTCACCGACGTAGGCATCCAAACTACCTGTCTATCTGAGCTGAGCTAGCTCCTTGAAGTAGAGTTCTGGATCCTTCTTGTCGAAGCGCTCTATGAGCCTGCTGGTGAATTCCTGGTAAGTAGTAACTGCATGATGGCCAAGTGTGTACATGCCGTGATGCCACCAATCATGCGCCAACCCGTCAAGCTGCAGTGTGGCAAACTTAATGGCCTCGTCCTCCTGCATAGGTCTCAATGATAGGTAGTTGTCTAACTTCTGTACCCAAGACCTCGCTGAACTCTTATCAGAACCATCAAAGTAAGGCAAGGTAATCTTGTTGATTGCATACTGTAAATCTCTGTTCACCTGTGGCTGTGGCTGCTGATGCTGAGGAGCTCTGCAGTCAAATCTACCTCCCCCTCTAGGTTTATGCACATCCATAAACTCATGAAAAGTCAAAGCCTGCTTGATCTCAGGTGCTAATGACAAATACTCACCATGAAATCTAGTCACATCTGCCACTGACATGCCATTGTGTGGCTGAAACTCCTGATGATGACCCTGCTGCTCTGCCTCCGGAGTCGAAGGTGGTGTCTCTCTAGGTATGAATGTAGGTTGTCCAGGCCTACGCTCATGATAGATAGGTGATGACTGTCGCGGTGCTAATACCAAAGGCTGGTCCACGCCTGCAGTCTTGCTCGTCTATCCTATCTGAATATAGTGCCGCTGGGATGGAGTATACTGCCTCATCGTGCCCATCAACTGGGACATCATGTCCACCATATTGTCATGCCTGCGTCTAAACTCCTCATTAGTAATATCACCTTCTTCATGCGATTTCCCTGAATCCCTATGTGTCTTTGCAGGAATCTCACGATCTGCCATCAGTGTTGTGACACTGTTCTCACTGCTATTGGAACTGGATCTGTGAATACCTAGAACCCCTGATACTGTCTCACCTTTAGGAATAGGTGGACCTGTCCAATCCTCAACTCTGCCTGTTCCTCTACCCTTACTGTAGAAAATAATATCTCTACTCATGAAAAAGCATCGAAAAAGCACACGTCTGACTGAAAAAGCAACTGAAAAAACACAGGATGGCAAGAAAATTGTGCTCTGATACCACTGTAAAAGACCAGGTGTCTCTCAGCCCGAACACTGTCTGATAATACTGAGTTTGTTTGTTTGTTTTCTGTATTTTGGTTTTTTTGGTGTTTTTGCATATAAAGGACAAAATGCGATTTTGCTAGAAAATGCTTTAAAAAATATAATAAAATTCCAGAAGACTATTTTGATAGAAATAAGTCTACAAATCTGATGCCTGATGATTTATTTATCTTCCAGAATAAACTCACTGCGAAATACAATCATACAAGTAAAAAAACAAACTAATATTTAAAGAACCTGAACTAGGTTGCAGCCACTTGAAGAGAGCCAATAAAGGTACGGCCAAATGGATGAAGCAAGTTACAGACCCCCAAATCCACGCCAGAGCTTCAGAATCCCTAGGCGCTCAAAATAAAAGAAGCTGAGGCTCACAAATCAATACGTCTAGCTGAATATGGATGGTACGGCCTTGCTGCTGTGTTAGTACGACTTGCACCAACAATGAAGAATCCGTACTACCTTGAAGTTTGTGCCAAATGCAAAACAAAACACTGCCAATGTAATAATCTCCTTCTGGAAGGAAGATCGATCCAACTCTGAATATAAAACTCCACAATGAACTTTGTAATAACTTCTGGATGAAGCTATTCAACTGACAATCTTCAACTGGTATTGCACAGTCTCAGTCTGCCTGATTTTGAAGAGGGAACGTTCTTCAAAACCCAATGATCTGTAGAAACCCTGGTTTATCAAACTCCAATGCTCTCCGAGAGATGAATAATGACAAATTAGAATAATCACATGATGAGTTCGATTTTCCCTTGAGGAAATAAATAGCCTCTCTCAAAAAGTCGACCCTTCTCAAAAATCAGCTTAATAACATTTAATAATAAAACAATTCGCCCTTTTCCAATACTTAGGCAATTATTTAATTAAATGGCGTCCTTTTTTATTTAATGAGTATTAAACTCATTAAATATTAAATTTTCCCTTCCTTATAAAGTATTAAAAATACTTTATAATTTGCCTTTTAAATAATAACTTTAATATTACATTAAAATGACTTTATATTATAAAGTCAAATTAATAATTCCTGGAATTATTATTAAATGGCTCTAATAATCCCTGTTTGCTCAACAAATCATCAAACCGGGTCGATATGGAGCTGACCAGCTAAATCAGGTGCCCTGCTAAAAATAGCAACTCCTGCCTGCCTGACTTACTATAAATAGTAAGTACCTCTAAATCAATCTGTGAGTGTCCGCAGAAGCCCAAACCTGAATCAATTGTTGGAGTGATGTTCCCAATGCTGGATAACTGCCTCAAGTGATCCTCTAAACACTTCTGCCAGCCTACGAGGATTTGAATGATAGGCTAACCTTAGACACAACTGTACTGCCTCAGAAGGGGACATTACACCCAGGCATCACCCTTGTCCTCGCTAATGCTAGCCTCAAGGATGCTACAAAAAAATGCAAGAATTTTTCTGTAGGTTATCCAAATCTGATTCTGATATCTCTTAACCACACCTCCAAAATGGTCTCCAAAACCTGATAAGAATAGGCAGCTTTGCAAATGATGTGCTAGGGCATCACAGACCAAAGCCCTTCCACCGAAACACAGCCTTCTGACTAGGGGGAGCCTGTATGTCTCTTCGAAACTAGGGACACTCAAGGGTTTTCAAACCTTAACCCAAAAATTGCAGAAACAACAAAGAAAAGACTAATAACATAATGAGCTCCAAAAGAAGCCTAAAATGTTATATAATGACTCCCAAAAGAAAGATTTAACCTCAACCATTGATCCATTACCAACTCAATCCAATGCTCCAAATAAAATCCCTAAAAAATGAGCCAATAGGCTCCTTGAAATCCCATGCCCTTCCTTGACCTTTTTTGGCACATGTTTAATAAAATCACTTAATGTACATGTCCCTTCAGTTTTAAACTTACAAAGGGGAAAAACTTAAATCCTTAGGTTAGGAATCACTTAAGTTGCATAAAAAGATGTGCCCACAACTTAAGAATAGAATATGATACTTAGGCTAGAAATCACATAAGTTGCATAAAAAGATGTGCCCACAACTTAAGAATAGAATAGGATACAAGCCAAAGAATCGACACTTACCCAATAATGCTCTACATCCTCTTCCTCTTGGGTAATCCAAGGAAAGGACAGCCCATGCATCATTAAGCCACATGGCTTGAGTTGGGGACATCACATTGACTGAAAATGAAGTTCTTTGTTTTGGTCTAGCTTGTCCATTACTTTCTGGAGTCAGCATGCAAACTTCACATTTTAAACTATTTCCATAATGTTTTTGTGATGGGGATGGCAGTCTCGGAGATTATATATATATATATATATATATATATGTTTATATGTATGTATATATATATGTATATGGAAATATGGATCCCAAAGCAAAGTATCCACACCTACCTCCAAAACTAAATTTCATCTTCAAATTTAAAAATCTGCATCCCCCATCCAAAATCCAAATTCTAATATCCCAATCATAAGCCCAAATTTTATAATCCATGTGGATCCCTAGATCCCAAAATCTAAAATCCAATAGTACAAAATCCATTTGGATCCCTAAATCTCAAATATGAAACCAAAAAGTCCAAAATCTATCTAGATCCCTAAATCCTAAAATCTGACATCCAAAAGTCCTAGCATCTTGAAAGATCTTGAATCCCATACATTAAAAATCTAAAATCCAACATCCCATCCAAAACTAATCCACTCGTAGAGTGCCACATCGTGTGTGGAATTCTTAATCTTGATCGCCCTTGCTCCCTTACCATTTTCCGATGCTTTCACAATCCCATCCTTCCTTTCCCCACATTTACACAACCAAATCTATTAGCAAACATATCTCTACAACAACACCCCTTTAATCCATTCTCAGATAACCACCATACATCCTTCATCTAGACCACCTCCCATTCTATTTTCCTTGGCAACATCCTTTAATGTAGGTGTTATGATGATACCATGGTTAAAGCATTTACTTTTGGGAGAAGCCAACATAACAACCAATGATGTTCACTACAACACCTAATGCAGGAGCATCCAATTCCATGAGTAATCATATATCACTCAAAAAAAAGGATGTTTTTACTTTGCTTCTTGTTTTCCTTGCAGGAATGGATGATGCAATTTCCGAAGATTTGTGGATGGTTCATGGCCAAATGATTGCTTCATCTTGTTAAGAAGCCAAATGGGTACTCACATTTCAAATTTGAGGAAGATCTGAGGTCATTTAGGCAAGTTATGCAATTTTAGGATTTTCCTAGAGTTTGGGATGTCATGATTCAAATTTGAGGAAGATCTGAGTTTATTTGGGGAAGTTATGCAATTACGGGATTTTCCTAGTGTCTGGGATGCCACGTTTCAAATTTGAAGAAGATTGAACCAAAACTATGAAAGTTATACAATTGCAGAATTTTCTTATGGTTTAGGATATTTTGGTGTTGCAGAAATTCAAGCATGTTCAAGATATATGTCCTTAATCCTCTAACCTCCACCTCACTCTTTTTTCCTTCAATCTCAACCAAAATTTCCCATTGCAGAATTTCAACCCCTATCTAGGATATGTCTTGTTAACCCCTAAATCACTGCAACATCCACATCACCCCTAAATGGCTAAATTTCTGCAATTTCTTTGTTCTCTTGATTTACCCAAAAGGACTTGCAACTACGAAACTTTAAAGTCAACTGGATATATCCTTGTACCCCTTGATTTTTTGCGAATGTCGCCATAATGCGAATTTTCACTAGAAAACAGCAAAGTGATAGTTTTAATTGTCTATACGTGGATAATAAGGGTCAATGAGGCCTTGCCACATGTCCTATCATGGGGAAACTGTCTCTCATTGTTTGTAAGCTATAAATAAGGATCTTGAACTCTTCTGAGGCTAGTTGTTTTAGAGACTTCTTCTGCAAGAATGAATTAGAGGGAAGTTAGTGAGTGTTTGTAGATTGAAGGGGATTTCATGGTGAATGCATAGGAAACTATCTTGGTCGAACATTTGTGATTATAAGGCTTGTTGCGAAGGCATGTAAGAAGCCACGTGTGTTGAATTGTAATGTTTTGAACATCTAATACTCCTATTGTAATATTCTAGTTGTAAGTTAATAAAGAGATTCAAAGATGTTTGTAATTTTTGTTTGTTGCTTGGCTCAGTAGCTTGTCAAAGCCCCTGAGTTTTGACTTGCACCAAGTGATATTAGAGTTGGTCGAATTCCTTGAGACCATGGAAGTGTTGAGCTAGGGACCCTAAGGAGATTTTTGTAGAAAGAGTAAAAAAGAACTTGCAACTACAGAGGGTTTGAAGACATGGCACATAGAGGAAGAGGTAGAAGAGCCATTCCATGAGTTGGGGCACGACACTAGTAAAGATGCTAAGAGGTATCATAGCTAGACTAGATGCACTCAAGAGATGCAATGTAGAGGAGTACCCGTAGAGGATGTGAGTGATAGTGAGGAAGAAGTAGGAGAAGATAAATATCAGTGAAGGTTTCTGAGTGCAATGACCAAGATTACCAATAAATCCCATGTAGGCCTACAATGTTACAGTGGTAACTTGAATCCAAAGGAGTTGATAGATTGGATTTTAGTGGTGGAGAAATATTTTGAGTTGGAGTCCACTGAGGACACTAAGAGGGTAAAGTTTGCAGCGACAAGGTTGAAGGGACATGCATCTCTCTGGTGGGATCATGTAGTAGTTAAGACAGAGAAAAGGAAAGGAGAAAATCAGAACCTAGGAGAGAATGGTCACCAAGTTGAAGGCAAAGTTCTTACTAGAAAACCACCAAATCACCATGTTCAAGAAGTTGCAAAAATTTAAGTAGAAGTAGAAGAATGTGCAAGAGAATATGGTGGAGTTCTATAGATTGAACATTAGGGCTAGTCACATTGAGGAAGATGCGGAGAAGGTCTCTAGGTATGTTAATGGTTTACATTATTCTATTCAAGATGAAATTAGCATGGCCAAAATTACTAGTGTAGAAGAAGCCTATCAATTTGCATTGAAGGTTGAGGAAAAGATCTCTAGAAAACAAAACAGTTCTAGGGGAAGAGGTAAATCCTCAAGAGGAAGAGGATAGTCCAATTGTAGACGTGGTTATTAAGATAAGCAAGGAGAAGCAAGTACTTCATAGACCAATACCCAAGGAGGTAAAGGAAGGAGTGATTACCCCAAATGTAGAGGAAATTTTGGAAGAGGATTTAGTGAAACATGTTTCCTATGTGGACAAGCTAGACATAGGGCATTTGAATGTCCTCAAGTGCATTAGAACAGTGGAAAGCGGAAAGAAACAAGAGTCCATATATCACAAATTGAGGAGGAGAGTGTGGCAAGTATGGCTTCACCAAATTGAGGAGAATAGCTTGAGGATGGAGAATCCCTGATGTTGAGGAGAGTCCTAAAACTAGAGAAGGTGCAAGGAGAGCCAAAATAGAGAAGAAATTTGTTTAGAACCAGATGGGAGTCTGGAGGAAAATGCTACAAGGTCATTGTGGATAGTGGCAACACTAACAACTTAGTGTCAAAAGAGATGGTGGAGAAACTGAAGCTGAAAAGGCTGACGCAATTGACTCCCTACAAGGTTTCCTAGTTGCAGAGGGGACATGAATTGTTGGTAAGTGAGCAATGCCTTGTAATTTTCATATTGGAAACTATAAAGATGAGATAACGTGTGATATCATGCCAATGGATGCATGCCACATTTTGTTAGGTAGACCTTGGCAATATGATAGGCAGGCCATTCATGATGGCAAGAATAATTGTAATAAGATAAAGAAGAATAGAAAGGAATATGTGTTAAATCCCCTAAAGGATAAGGATGAGGAGGTTGAGAAAACTAATAGAGTTTGTCTAGTGACTGGGAAGCAGTTTCTAAAGGATATCAAAAGGGACAAGGTATGTTTTTCCTTCCTACCTAAGCCTACAGAGGATAGGGAAGCAAGAGAAGGGAAGAAGTTCTCACAGAAATCCAATAAATTTTGGATGAGTTCACAGAGATACTGATGAAGGACTTGCCTAATAGGTTTCCTCTAATGAGAAGCATAGGTCACTGAATGCATTTGATACTGAACCAGGCAGCATATAGAATGACACCCACAAAGAATGAAGAGGTGAACATACAAGTGCAAGAGTTGTTGGATAAGGGATTGATAAAAGAGAATCTCAGTTTGTGTGTTGTACCTGTTGTATTGGCACCCAAGAAGGATGGAGAGTGGAGAATGTGCATTGATTCAAGGCCTATAAACAAGATCACCATCAAGTACAGGTTTCCATTACCATGAATGGATGACTTAATGGATTGTTTGAGTGGAGCAAAGTCCTTCACTAAGATTGACTTGAAGAGTGGGTCTCAGGTATCACCAAATCAAAATTAGATAGGGGGATGAATGGAAGACAACAGTCAAGACCAAGGATGGATTATATGAGTGGCTAGTGATGCCATTTGGGTTGACAAATGCACCCAACACTTCAATGAGAATGATGAATGAGGTACTATAGCCTTTCCTTGGCCAATTTGTTATTGTTTATTTGTATGATATCCTAGTTTTTTTTAATCACAGCACTTATTTTGGATGGAACAAAGATCTCTTTCCCATATCTGCTCTTAACACATCTAATTATTGGAAAAGCTTCTGTGAAAATCCATACCTATCATTACGGGTAAAATCACTCAAATTATAGCCAATCTTATTTAATTCCAGCAAATTTTCATCACAAGCTCCATTCCTACCACAGTTTTTTCTGTTTCTTCCGACATAGAATAATATTTATCCATTCATTAACAAGGGTTTTGAATATAGAAAGAATGCAAATCTAATGTCACCTACAAAAACACACAAAAAATAACAAAATCCAAAACAAATTCTCATTAAATAAACAATACAATGAAATCCTCGAAAGGGAGCTCCAGTCTCATTCATAAGACAACTTACATTACATTATGAAGGCCTCCCTTATCCCTGATGGACAAGAAGACAGCCATGGAAACATTCCACTGTTGCACTTTTTCCCCCTACACACTCACCCAAAACCATTCTCCACAGTAATGTCAATGCTACCCTCACATGATAGAATTACTGCCTTTATATTGATTCATAAAAGGACCATTTTGTACTTTAGGGCATTGTTTCTAAACATGGGACAGATTCTTGGAATGTAGTGAACATGTAGGGTGGTATATGACATCCAGGTGCAGGCTTTGGTGGAAGAGAAAAAGGTGAAAACAAGTGTTCTCGTCTTTATGGAAAATTTGGCAGTCACAACAATCAGCAAAAGCGAATTCACCACAGTGATTTTAAAAACATCTACAGAAAGTGGTGAATTCAATTTGCATGAAATAATACATCGCATTACATTCCAGTTTCCAATTTCTCTTCAGTTTTCTTGATTGTTTCAACTTCCAAAGACTTTTTAAAGCTATATATAGCCCATTGTAACATGAATTGATTATCTAGTAGCATTTTGTGAGCATGTACAGGGAATTTGGAGTAGCAAATGCAAGTTTTCTGCATTCCTAATCAACTGTTGCAAGTTCATATGCAGAGGAGTTGGATTTTGAGAGAATTTAGGGTTTTAGAAGTTGATATCAGAATTGGATCATGCTTAACTATTAAGCCTACGAGGCCTAGACCAGTTGTATTTGCCATTGGGGTAGTTCTGACTTCTAAGTGAGATTGTGCTCGTATATTCTTAATTTTTCACCCATAAGTGGGTTTCTCTAGGGTATCTTGGTGTTACTCTTTGTGGTATCTTATTCTCTGTTTGACTTCAATTCTTCTTGCATTTCTTGCTAATAAAAAATGGTCTTATTGCTCTGTAAGTCAAAATCTGTTAGTTGATGACTATGATATGGAATGAACAGCATTTTAATGTTTTATTATAGTAATGTCAAGATTCCATCATAAATCATATATGGAAATATAAGTTATTGTTTACCCTAGATCTAGAATGAACAGCAAGAAACTAATGCAAATCCAAGATCCTTATTCCAAACCCAAGAATACGTCAATAGAGCAACAAGGAATGCAAATACAAAACAAAGTCAACAAATCATTGCCAAATGCAAACCTTAGATGTGTTGGATATGCTCTTGGATAGTTGATATGGAAATGTTGGTTGCTCTTGAAATCAGCATCATATACCTGTAGATTGATCATTCGTGCCTCATTTGATGAAGGATGAGGGATTATTTATAGATTTTTGAATAAGAATGTGAATGGGGAGGATTTGATCTTGAATTAATGGTTGAGATTGAATGAAAAGAGTGGAGAATCTTCACTGACTAGAATAGCCAAGAAGAGTTATGAGGGTTCCTAAGTGGGCTCTAAAATGGGCGAGGATAATTATTTTTTATTTATTTATTTTAGCTAGTTAGTTGTGCATGGGTTCAAAATAGACAACAATGTGGAGGAGTTATGATGGAATGTTAGTGGATAATTAGATTTTTTAAATATTTTTGGAGAATAAATGAAAATGTATCTATTCATTTGTTTTGGATTATAAGGAGGAATTGGCCCAATTAACTAAATAACATGAATTATTTAAATAATTAGTGGTGGTAAATGAAAAGGGGAATTAGAATGGAATTAGGAAGTGGTATAGAATGGTATTAAGATTGTAATGTTAGGTGCAACATTAGAGGGTGGTGTTGATGCGTGTTTTATGACACAACAAACATTCTAGAATAAAGTGTCAAAGATGCTATATCCCCTCTTGAAAAATTACCTCATATGCTAAGATTGCGAGTAAGATCATATGGTAATTCCAATGTTTAAGATGAGTGCGGATAAGCTCTGTGGTTTTGATATGATTTGCTGGGGGCACAACTGGGATTTAACTTTGGTAGGTTACTCAGAAAAGTGAAGACGTGAAAGCAGTATTATTTTGGATTTTTTGACTTTGTATAAAAAAGGTAAAAAAGAGTAAGGGTTTTTAGAAATCCTATGCTATTCCTAAGAAATCAAGAGACGACAAAGATTGAATGAAGCCAAATAAACAATACTCTGCTTCGCCATGCTAAACGGCAACTACAAAAAGCATGTGCAATCTTTTGGGAATGTGCTTATGATTATCACGTCATGAATAACTACCATCAAATCGAACAATAATTATCCAAACAGAAGTTAAGCATCCACGATAAAGCTCAGTCTAACTTTACACATTGAATGAAAAGCATCCACTCAAAGAAAGTATGAGCTAAGTTTCACCAATTTTTGTTATCAATTTGTCATTCTTTTAACATACATTTAAATTCTAATTCAGATTTACTGGACGAGAAAGAGAATATGCGACCATGCAACCATTTGACAATCAAAGGATTCAAGGCACCTCATGCATGATGAACTTTATTATCAAAATAGTGTTTTCACAACAATCTCATAAAAACTCTCTTATTCTCTATAATCTAATCCTCTTTAATCCGATCTAACTTATAATAAATCTCTAATTCTTCTAATGCCTTCTAATGATTCTCTATATATCTCCTCTTAATCTAAGCTCCTATGAAATGAGAGAGAAGGGGGGGGGGGCGGAGGGGGGTTTATATAGCAATCCCAAATTACAATGAATGGCCAAGATTAAAATGAGATCAATGGCCCAGATTTAACATAACTAAACCCTAATTAGGGTTTCCTAAATATCAACCAGTTAACTAAACCCTAAGACAATGTCTTTGTCGAGCATATCTGCAGCCATCTTGTAAATTTTACTCTGAATTTCCTTTGCCCCTTCTTCAACTTTGGCGCTATCCTGCTTTACCCTTTCCAAGACTTCTCTTCGCGAAATCAGAGCATAGTACCAACCAATAAAGTCATATGTAGCTCCGGCTTCAATGACCCTATCATCAATCAACCTCTGCTTCGAGATGCCTTTTAATTCTCGAATACATGGGATAATCTTATTCTAAATACCTTCGAGGCCACCCCATGATTCCGCTAAGTCTACAACTCGTGATAGCAGAAAGGAAGCTTGTTCGTACACATGTGCCAGCTTTTCTGCAAATGTCATCGCCTCTTCTTTGCTTCCATCCATCCAATTTTTAGCCTCTCTTGCCGTAGTCAATTCTTCTTCAAAATTTCTGACTGGTTCTAGTGAAGAGTTTGGAAGTGGAGGTGCTAGTTGGTCACCTTGATTGAGTGGCCTGGTTAGATGCTGGATATAATCTTTTAGGCGCTCAATCTCTTTTTTATATTCTTTTTTCTTTGCCACTTCCTTTTCCAGCCTAGACTTGATGGTGGCAACGGAATTGTCTAAGTCCTCAACTTCTTGCCCTTTCGTTGTTGGACCCATGTCAATGGTCGTGATGGCATATTCATCCGAGGCAATCTCATCTTGGAACTTATTGGCTGTAGGTACTGCAACTTGCACTGTGTGATTGCCAACCTCATCCCTTTGGATGGCGGAAAATTTCTTGGCCTTCTTTCTTGTGGCAACTTGCTCTAGCCTGGCCAAGAAATCTGTGGCGTCGTCTTCTTCAAGAACCTCTACTGGCGCCTTTCTCTTTAATCTTTCTTTTAGCCAATCCGGGATGGTTGACTGCTCCATTCCATCCTCTTGTTGATCCTGGACATCCTGTATATCCTGAATATTTTGATCCTCGTGGACATCTTGAATTTCAAGTATGCTTTGAATCTCTTGCATATCTTGAACTTCTTGCACCAATTGGATTTCTGGCATACCATGAATTTCTTGGACGGATGGGTCTTCTTGGATTCCTTTGAGGGCGGAAATCATTCCCTCTTCAAATTCTCCATCCATAATGTCTGTGTCATTTCCTGATTCCAGGACTTCTGTGCCTGTAGGGGAAGGCTGAGCATCATCTTCCACTTGCATTGGCTCCACATTTCCAACTGGAGAAGGGATCCTGACATTCTCCCAAGACTCTTTATCCATGGCGAGTATTTCTTCTATATTTCTAGAAGTGGCCGACTGAAGAGGTATGGATTTGTGCTTCTTTCGAGAAGGCCCTTCATCTATTATTTTATCCTTGTCCTGTTTTGTAGATTTATCAATTTCTTTCCTTTTTCTCAAGTTGGCGGCATCTGTTGGCCCATCTCCACGAGATGCACCGGCATTTGAAGAACAAGACTCTGTATCACCCATCAATTCATATGTGAATTGCACATTTCTCTGCCTTAGAGTTTCTACCTGCCGATCCATCCACCATTGAGAATATTTGAAAACAGGCCGCATGAATGTTGCCAGGTCACCCATCTCAGGCTCAGACCACCTCATAGGAGGGAGTGGCTCATTCTCATCGAAGCCTGGCTGCAAATATACTCCGTCATCCTCCAATTGATCAGGTACCTTGAAAAGTTCAGTTGCCCTTATCATACTTAGTGGCAATCTTGTCCATAGCCTCTTCCTTACATCATACTCATTAGCCGCATTAGCCCAGAAGTCTTCCAAGTCTACCCAGTGCTTGTATTTCTCTCCGTCCACCGTTCCAATGTGATGGAGAGGATCAAAGTTATTCCTTGGCTTGTATGATATGAAAGGATATTTTTGGATCTCCAGTCGAGCACTCTCTGCTGCTTGCGCCGTTGGACATGACTCCTCCATATTGCCGATGAAAAATGGAAAGGTGACAGCCGCTTTCTGTTTTGGCCTTTGGATATTCTGATATGTTTCCAGTTGCCTTAGAACTTCCAACAAAACCATTTTGTTGGTCGGATAGATGGGTAGTCTATAAGGGCGTCCTGAGAATCCTTGAATCCTGATGTAAGTAAACTTAGGAAACTGGATGAACCAGGATCCATATCGGCTGATCAGACTCTTGGCCTCATGGGTGAGTCTCTGATGCGTCCCACCTTGGAGAAATCGAGTGATGTACATAAGGAAAGTGTCATGTGCTCGTCTGAAATGTGACTTCTCCTTTAGTTGCAACTGTGGATAACAATCATAGGCCTTGAGCTG
This sequence comes from Sequoia sempervirens, assembly GCA_007258455.2. Lineage (NCBI taxonomy): Eukaryota > Viridiplantae > Streptophyta > Pinopsida > Cupressales > Cupressaceae > Sequoia > Sequoia sempervirens. The sequence goes on from VDFB02101033.1 coordinate 43,223, forward strand.
TCCTTCGCCATTGCCAACCACACCCTTGCAAACCAGGCCAGAATACTTGTAATACCTTGCAAGCGAATATGACGTACGAGCTCATGTGAAAGGTCTTGGTTTCCTCCAGGTTAACCAATTGCTCATGGAGGCTATCACTGATCATTCTGGACCAGTTAAACATCTTGACTTCGGTAATTATTTCATCAACGAAATAGTACATCCAGTTTTCGAAAGGTACACCATGAGGACTGCCTACTATTCTATTTAGCAGCAAGACGATGTCGCCATATTCCTCTTTGAAATGTGTTCTGACCAATTTCTTCGGCATCTTCCCTGCAGTAGGTTTGGGCTTCAGCAACCAAGTCTTGTTTATGTTTGATGCACAAAGGTCTTGCTGGCTCTGGTAAAGCTTAAGTGCATCGTCTTTGGTGCGGTAGGACGTTCGGTTGTAAACTGGAATTCTGAAAGTTTCTTGAATGGCTGGCTCGGACAAGTATGCGAGAACTCTTCCATCAGGAGCTTCTATTTTCCTTTCTCATGCATTATAGTGCAATGCACATTCCACCATAAGTTCCGGACACTCTTTTGCTGGCAGAAATCCAGCTACATGAACAATTCCATTGCGCATCATTCTTCTCGCAATTGGTGTAGGCAGACGTCCATCGGTTCCATACATTCTTTCCCTGAAGTCATCGAGATCAATGTGGCCAAGATTGGTGTCCACGATATGCTCCCATTTGGATTTGATCTTTGACTGTAGCTGTACACCCTTGCTGGCAAACTTCATCTTTACCTTCTCGAAAATAAATCTGCAAGAAGAAACAAAGAGAATAATTTAGAATTCAAAATTTAAATCACTTTGAAAGATATTCCAGCTAGTTGTCAAATCAGACTTCGTGAAGAATCAAGCTGGAAAGAAAATAAATGACGAAGCTTTTATGCCAAAATGAAGTGGAAAAAGTAAATCTGCCTGGCTCTTCTGGACAAAAGAAATAGTTACGATCACAATGCTGGCTTGGATGAATTTATTTCCTTCACTTTGCTGCAAACTTTTTCAACTTTCGTGCCTTAGACAAACTTTCTTCTTACACTTTTCTTTCGAAAATCGAATGATTGTAAAAATGAGAAGTGAAATCAATTATAGAGATGAGAAAGCCGACCCATTTGGCAAATTTCAATTATTTCCGTTAAATCGAGTCTTAACTTGGCTCGAACTCAGCTTCTGAGAGGCAAGTTTTATCCTTAACGACAGTCTCCGAGAAAGTTTCCAAATCCGACGCCAGTGGAGTAAAGCTCTTTTTGTATTTTTCCAATTTTGATTTTTTGAAGCTTATCTGTTTGAGGCATTGAAAATAAAGAATTAAAATAATTAAAATAATTATTTTATGTGTCATTTTCAACCGTTAATTTTTATGGCAAATTATTTTTGTCTAAGACAAATTTGATTTTCGAAATTTTTTCTTGCCAATGCCTTAGGCGAATTTTCTCTTCCAATTTACTTTGCCATAATTTTCTATCGTCCAATTTTATTTCGCCATATCTTTCTTTTTTCCAAATTTATCTCGCCATCACAGGCAAATTTTCTTTAACAATTTTCTCATTTTTTCTCCAAGTATGGCGAAATTTATTTCCGTCTTCCTAAATCACTTGGCCAAATTTTCTTAGACATATAATGTTTAGACTTAGAAAAAATATTTTATTTTCTCTAAGTATGGCGGATTTTCTCAAGGCCAAGCATGTTTTTTATTCCCAAAGTCCATACTTAGACAAAAATTTCCAATTTTCTACTCCTCTAAGTATGGCGGACTTCCTCATTAGTTTAGCCATCAAATGTTGTCCAAGGGCGGACTTGGTCTTGTGTCTTGCCACTCAAGGGCGGACTTCATACATTATCATGCCATCAAACCTTGGGGCGGACTTATCCATTTCATTGCCATCTTGGAGCGGACTTCATCAAGTGTTGAGCCATTTCCTTTATGTTGCTGGGCGGACTTCACCTTATGGCTTGCCATCTTGGAGCGGACTTTCTTGTTTCCTATGCCATCTAAGGGCGGACTTGGCATGTTTTTATGCCACTCAATGTTTTGGCTAAGGGCAGACTTGACCAATATCTTTGCCACTTCTTCTTTTGGCTAAGGCGGACTTGACCAATTTCCTTGCCACTTCTTTTGGCTAAGGCGGACTTGACCAATTTCCTTGCCACTTCTAGGCGGACTTCACCTCTTCTCATGCCATCCTTTCATCTTGCCCAAGGTGGACTTGCCATACCTTCATGCCATCCTTCTTTGTGGCTGGGCGGAGTTTGCCTTATTTCTTGCCATTGAAGGGCGGACTTCACCTTCAGCCATGCCATATTTTTGGCTAAGGCTGGGCGGACTTTGCTTGCAGTCAAGCCATTGTTTCTTCTGGCTGAAGCTCTTTTAGCCATTATTTTGTCCTTCTTTCATGCTGGTTGAACTCCATACTTAGGCAATTTCATCATAAATTTCAGTCTCCTCCATGAATTTCTCAAATTTCTTCATGAATTCCTCATATTTCTCACTATTCTCCTGTGATTTTTTCCAGATTTTTAAGATTTTCCAGAATTTCACCATGAATTCATGAAATTTTCAAATCGACTTTCTGAGAGTTCTGTTGAGTTTTTCGAACATCTGAGTGGATTTTCAAAATTCGGGCCCCTTATAAATATAGAAAATTTCTAAAAATAGATTTTTTTTCCAAAAATAGCAACTTTCTAAAAATAGCCCCTAAAAAATAGGGATCTCAAAATTGCTCAAAAGTGCCAAAAAAGTAGGTCCTAAAAAATAGGGGGCCAAAGTGAAAACCCTAAAAAGTAGGAGGTGTTAGAATTGACTGAAACAACAGTCAATCTTCGTCTCCCAGGCCTCCTAAGCATGATGATGACGTTTGCACAGTGATCCAGGCTCAAACTCTTTACTCGACTTGGGTGACCATTCAAAACTTAAAACCCAAAAACCCCCAACAGAGACCAAACAAAATGAGATGTGCAACGGCAAAACCCCAAAAAGGCAAACTACAAGGGTCCCCATTTGCAATGGGGCGAGGTGTGAATTAGGTCACAACAGGTGGCAAGAAGTAAGTGTATATTTTGCCTTTCTTTGAATTGGCATTGTGAAATAACGACATTTCAAAGAAAGTAAATATAGACACTCGGTGGGAAAAGATAGCACACCTCAATCATTAAGATTTTGATTTTAGGATTGATTAATGATTTAGGGATGCCCTCTCAAGAGGATAGGTAGGTTGAAGAACACGAGTGTGCTCTTGAAATGGATGAAAGAGAGATTGATAGATGTAATGGATATGATGGAGAATAAAAGACTTTAATTGCTAAGGTACACACTATGAATCTTGAGTATTTTGAACAACTTGAAAGTTAAGCAAAGATGTCTTTTATTTGGGTGATGTAGGATTGTTCGTGGACTTGAATGCTCTTGCATCAAAAATGTTGGGTAAGTGAAATGTTCCATGAGTTGGAAACTCATGAAAATTTTGACAAATCTGGAAGTAGAATTCCATATTTGACTAGTTTTGCAGCACTCAACCAAAAAGTTTCATCTAAAACTTTGTTTTTCCAATGGACTAGGTATTCCATGTAGTCCTTTACTATAGTCTTCTTAGCCACTCGGGAGTCAACCACTCTATCTATTTCTTTATCTTCTTCTCTGGCAATTGAGCCATCCACCCTTGTGCATCATGCAAACTTGGTTGTGTGCCTCCTTGTAAACTTGTCTCTCCTTCATGAAACTTGTAGAAATCAACAATATTGAAAATGGGAGATATAACTGTCCCTTTTGGAAGCTCAATCTCATAGGCATTGGATGAGAATTTTCTCAACATTTTGCACAGGCCTATTTTTTTCCATTTTAACTTATTATATGTTCCTTGTAGGAACCTCTCCTTCCTCAAATGTGTCAAAACTAAGTAATCTACTTGGAACTCTTGTTCCCTTCTGTGCATATCAGCATGCTCCTTATACTTCATGGCACTCTTCTCCAACTTGTCCTTCACCTGCTTGTGTAACTCATGGATGTATTCAAAAATATCTTTTGCTACTACACCCTTCCTGTTCAAATTTTCACTATCCCTTAGTTCATCAACACCTCTTGGGCTGTACCCATAAACTATCTGGAATGGGCTTCTTCCTACACTTTTGTTCACTGAATTGTTGTAAGAAAATTTCACATGTACTAAGATAAGATCCCATTGATGTGGTTTGTCTCACACCAAACATCTTAATAAGTTTCCCAAACTTTTGTCTGTCCATCAATCTTGGGATGGTAGGTTGAGTTGAATTCTAACTCCGTGCCCATCTACTTCCACAATGTACACCAAAAATGGCCAACAAACTTAATGTCCCTATCTGAGACAATGCCTTTGGCCTTGGGCAATCCATGCAGCCTAACTACCTCCTTAAAAAACAATGTAGCTATGTGGGATGCATCACTCATCGTCCAACATGGTATAAAATGAAACATCTTAGAAAATCTATCCATTATAACAAAAATTGAGTCATTACCTCTTTGTGTTCAAGGCAATCCCAAAACAAAATCCATGGTTATGTGCTCCCGTGGCCTCTTTGGTATAGGCAATGGCTGATATAGTCCTGTGTTTTGTCTTGCTCCTTTAACATGTTGGCAAACTCTACAACCTTGTACTTTCCTCTTCACATTTGCACTCATGCCAGGCCAAAAATAACCTTCACTCAGTTGTGCCAATGTTTTATCCAATCCAAAATGCTCACTTAAGCCTCCACTCTGTTTTTCTCTTATGAGGTTCTCATTGAACCCCTATGGATGCACAACATCTGCCCCTTGGACAATAAACCATCCTGAATGAAATACTCTAATCGTGGAGTCTTGTCTTTTTCTACTAGATTTTTACTAGCTGTCCACGCTTCCTTGAAATTTAAATCTTCTACATACAACTCCTTCATTGCATGAAAGCCAACAACATTGACTCTCAACTCATTCATCAGTAAAAATCTTATGCTAAGTGCATTTGCTATCTTGTTTGACTTACCACTCTTGTGTTTCAAGACAAAAGAGTAACTTTGCAAGAACTCCACCCATTTCATATGCCTCTGGTTTAACTTACCTTGACTGTTGATGTATTGCGTATTTATTGCTATATTTGATAAATTAAATACATGAATTAATAATGGAGATGTCAATGCATACCAGATACATGCGTAAAATATATCTTTATTTGAACATGAAATTATTATAGAAGACCAAAGATGTTCAACCAACGATCAGAGTTGATCTGACTAGATCATACCACTCTCCTTTATGATACACAATGCATTTAAAGGACCCAACTATTGCCAAGAACACAACTGTCAACCAACTGATGCTTATAACTACTTGAAATTGACAACCAATTAATACATAGTCGGATATCAAATTTTATGAAAACATAATAATAGACATTGTACATTGACTACATCATCTCTCATCTCCCCCCCAACAAAAATAAAATAAAAAAAATTGTCTTCTAGACAAGAAGTAAATATCAAGTAATATTAGGGAAGACTTTCCAAATTGATGACGATATTGTGGACAAGGACCTGTAGACAAACTTGGAAGTGTACTTTGCAAACTAAGACTTGGAGTGTACTTGGCAATTCAAATTAGTGCAATGGGGGTTTGGGGGCAACACCCCTAGTAGAGTCAAGGGAAAGCGCCTCTTGCGGGGATCTGGGGGCAACACCCTCACCAGGATCAAGGGGCAGAATCCCCGCCACTAAGCCCAATTTAAGACCTTCAAAACCACATAGAACTTCATGGTGTACATTTTCATGATTTTTAAGAGGCAAAAAACAATGCTAACGGAGACAAAAATTAGAGATTTTGGAGTATTTAACCAACAAATGATGCCAATCAAGGAAGTCCGATGGTTGATGGTTGTACAATGTCGACCACCAAAACCCCATGATTCTGAATTGTTGGTTGTACAATGCAGGTGTTATTTTTGGTAAGTTGAAGAGTGAACTTGGTCGTATGCTAAGGTGATTGCACTATCAATGCCATATGTTGAACACTCGAAGACGTCATATGTTGCAAAATTGATGATGTTGAGGTTGTACACTTTGTTGAGGCCATAAGTTGTGAAGCCAGTGACGTTGTATAGATGTAGGTCGTAAGATGTGTAGCAGGCGATGTACAATGCAATTCAAACACCTTTGTATGATGTAGTTCAAACACTATCATATGTTGGAAGGAGGGCATACAATGAGTTGTGGTTGATGTCGAGGGTTTATTGTACGGTGTGAATAAATGATCACCTTGCTTGCCTTGTCATATGGTCTAGTGGTTTGATGACACCATGCTATGAATGGAGGTCGTACATTGTGCCTTGCTTGCCTTTGTTGTGCTTTGTGACCATGTTGATGAGGAGTGAATGATGGTGATGTCATCATATTGTGTAATGATCATACCATATGCTGTGAAGATGGAGGTCGCCATACTATGTAGACCTGCCATACTATCTGAGGGAAACTAGTCAACTAGGTTGTACAATGAATAATCATTGTACTATGTGAACATTAATAATGGTTGTACTGTGAAGTTTATAACCTTTGCCAACTGATGCTATACTAAATATACTTTTTGTACCATGTGTCTTGCAATCCGAAGAAAATGGGGTCATGCAATCTTTAGCTTATGATGGTGTCCTACAATGTGGCTATATAATAGCCTCATATAATGTTGTACAATGTAGATTGGTAGCTGTACGATGCAAATTGAGGGAAAATCTAGCCATATGACAATTCTTTTTTTGCCATGCAAATGAGTTATTTTCTCGCCACACAATATGGTCGAATCTTTTGCAAACTATGAATTATGTTTGGCACACATAAATTGTCCAACTTTTCAAAATGATTTTTCATCAGTTGCTCTTCACTAGGTGTTGTGGCTTTGAGAAGACTACAAGCTGATTGAAATACCTCATAGTCCTCTATTTGCTAGTGAAAAGCAGAGAGAATTTGTTTCATCCTCCGAGCATGACTATTATTCTAGAATCCCTTCGTCATTCAGTTCTATTGGACCTTGATCATGCTTCTCTATCCATTCTTCATCGGAGTTAGGATTTGACAAATTAGAGGAAGCTGCTTCCTCACTTACAACTTGGTTCTTTAAATCAATTACATATTTCTGACCTTTGTTCTCGATGGAGATTGTATTCTTTTTCTAGTTGTGATCGGCTTTGGTTGCCTATCAGTGAACCCCATATTAAAATAATATTTATTATTTATTTATTAATGCTCAATATTGTGTTTTACTGTAAATTATTTAGATAAGATCGTCTCTGATCTTATCTAAAGTTTCTCTTTAGAAACTTACTGATTTTTGTACATTTTGTAAATTATTTATTGAGCACATTGCTCATTGTTAATACATCGAATAATTTACCAATTACTTGTGTAATATGATATCAGAGCCAATATTGTTTTAAAAAATCGAAAAAAAAAACTCAATAAAAAATTTCGAAAGGAATTTTTTTTAATGATTTTTTGAATTTTTTTTTTCAAGAGCATTCAAATTTTTTTCTGGCTAAAGATCGGGTTTCTTGAAATCACGGTTTTGAAGGTGTCACTTCTCTGATTCTTTTGGCGTGATTCATCTCTGTCTGCATGCGTCTTGATTCTCGGCCTAGTTTTTTGCCCTCTCAACTCACGTTTTTCTTGTCTATGCCATTTCTCTGGCCGCACGACTTATGGTGGACGCGTTTTTTCGCGTTTTTTGCTCCTTTTTTAGACCCAATTTTGTTACTCTTAGGATTGCGTCTTCTGAAATCTTCTGGGTGTCACAGTTTGTGTTGAAGCTGGTCGCATTTTGTCTTTATTCTAAACGCGAATCTCTGTGTTTTTTGGTCCCATCTCCTGCCCGCAATTCACTAGTTTTGGCCGTGTTTTTTGCGAATGCTCGAGTCGCATTTTTCAGCTATTGTTAAGCCGCGATTTTTACCTTGTTTGGACACGATTTTTGAGGGTTTTTGGGCTGCGTTTTTGGAAAAAAAAATTGTCCTAGCTCAAACACAGGTCATATATCTTGTGGGCATAAATATTTTGCTCTTGTATGCCTACGCTTTTTTGCATTTCTCTGAAAATCGTGGGTTTTTTAAAGAGCTGACTAGGGTTTTGTGAATAGCTTCTTGGTTTCAAGTCATAAAATATTTTCGATTGTAGATTCTTGGTGGGTTTTTCGAGTACTTTTCTGGGTTGCCTTCGGATTTTTTTGGGTGCATCGTTTTTCATGCCTCGGTTTTTGTGCCAACGGATTTGTCTTGAAATCTGTGCTTGTAGCTGCCTCAGTGTATTGGAACTCGTGCCTCGGGTTTCATGCATCAGCGTTCTTAGTACCTCATTTTTCGTGTCTTGAAAAGCGTGAAGATGGCAAGTTTGACCAACATTATGTTGGAAGCAGTGTTCCACGGGGACGCGTCCCCCCCCAAAAAACATCAAGTTTCCGAGACGGGGACGTTTCCGAGACGGGGAGACGCCTGGGAAACGTCCCTCCGCCGTCCCCTCGCCGTCTCCACGCACCCCTGCCATCTCCTGCCTTGAGGGAGACGTTTCCTCAAGTTTCTCACTGGGAAACGCCTAGGAAACGCCGGTTGAAAAAAAAAAATGTTGAGTTTTAAGTTTAACATAGTGTTTTATATTTTCTTATTTCATTTTTTTGAGCTTTGGCATGCAACTGAGCTTCTCCCTGGCGACTGAAGTGGTGACTGAGCTAAAAGCTAAAGGAGGGTTTTTTCATTTTCGTGGTGACAGCGTTTCTAGGTTAGATTTTTGGCTTTGCATTCTTTGTTTTACTTTTATTTTGTTATTTTCTGTGTTTTTAAATTTTTTGGCCCCTGGCCGTGTGCCCTACCCTCCGCCTTGCCCGCGAGCTAACAGTGCTCGCGGGCTTCTGCAAAGCCCACGAGCTAACAGTCAATTGTAAGAACATTGTCAAGCATTATACTTTGCAAACATAGCACTTTGACAGGAGCGCCAAAAATCAATTACAAAAGACAACAATTTAGTACATGAGGGCATTGAAAGAAACCAAAAAAAACAATAAAGAATATCCAGATATGTTTTTCAATTGACTGTTACAGAACAAACATAGAGCATTTGATATAGAAAGCAAGTAGATATGATCATAATGAGATCCCTTAACTTCATCCAATGTTCCCATTTATGCTGCAACGTTGCTTGCCTATGTGAGGACTGAGGTGATGGTGACGTACGCCCATCATTGTTCTAGATCTATCTCACAGCTCCCTCAATTGGATCTCTAGTTTGTCAATTCCATGGTTCAGTTGAGCTGCTAGCTTCATCAAAGGCCCATTTGGCCTCTTCCATTTGAAAATTTAAGCATTTGAAATGATGCATTAAAAAACAATTCTCTGCTTGAAGTTAAACCCTTATCTCAAGTTACCAAACAAAAAATGATAAAAGCATTGCCAATGGCCCTATAGGATGTTTCAGTGTCATACATTTATAGGAGCTAGGTTTTCTTAAAAATCAGAAAATGACAAAATGTATATCTTAGAAAGATTGACAATCTCTTCAATCAGAATCATTCTCACACCTCTTGCTTCTTGTACTGTCTGAATCTTTGATAACCTTGTTTCTGAAGAATCCTCAGGATGCAAACAAAATAGTACCTTCACAGTCACTTCAGATGTTGTATAAGGAGCTGATCAGACAGAAACTGCACTAACCATTAGAAAAATCCAGACAATCAGGGATGATTAGCAAATCCTACTAAATTAATGACTGAAGACAATATCAGAATCAACTGTGATAGGTCTGATGAATATCATTAGATGCCTTAATTGGTATGGAGTAAGGTATACCGTATTTTACATGTGCATCTGCAACAGACCAATGCCTTGTCAAACAATTAATCTGTGTGGAATTTAGACTTTTACCATTGAAAGTAAAAAACATTGTCAAGCAAAATTCCTTATGCAAGGAAAGAGCATATATCTGACTTTTCCAAGATAGTCACTTTTGATACTGTTTTTTTCATTTTTTTGCAATAAATTTGAAATTTAAAATTTAAAATTTAAATTTATAAAGGTCTGATTTTGTTTTTAAATTGTTTTTTGCAGCATCATTTGACATTACCATAAGGCATAATGAGTTCAGACAATAGAAGTGACAATGAGGTTGAGGGTGAAGAGGTTGAACCAGAAATTGGAAGTGGAAGTGGAAGTGAAAATGAATCTGATGATTTAGATTTTCAAATAGAAGAGGATGAACATGACTCAAACACTCAAAATCAAGCTGAAACAGGTTCTATTGAGAGTAGAAAAGATAAATGCCCTTCAAAAATCCTCCAAAGATATGCCAAGGGCCCCTTTGATCCAAACTCACCATTAAAACAATTTGCAACTAAGATGCCGGCACAACTTGGGACACGTGGCGGCACCAGAAAGTGGAAGTGCCACCTTTGTCATCTTGACTGGTTTGGGAGCATTACTAGAACTAATGCTCACTTTCTTCTTATTCGAGGAAAAGGTGTAGATGTTTGTAAGAAGGTGAAAAAAAATGCAAAGTATAAAGCTGAATTTTTAAGATTATGGGGTTCTAATGAGGGAGCAACACCTATGACAGCTACATTGGCACATAGAAGTAAGGGTGATCAGATTGCAGCAGTTTCTACTTCTAGTTTGCAAAGTCAAAGGCCACCAAATCCATTCAGTTCAAGTGTAGGAGAGCCTAAGGGGAAACGTAAAGTGGCATCTTCAAGTTCACAACCATTGGCAGATTTATTCAATGCAAAAGCAAAGGATGAGGCAGATGATGCTATTGGCAAATTCTTCTTTGCCAATGGCATTCCATTCCATGTGGCTCGCTCTCCTTATTACAAGGAAGCTATGTCAAAGGTAATAAGGGCGGGACCATCATATGTGCCACCGGGGGAAACTAAATTGAGGACAACAATCTTGGATCAGAACTATTCCAAGATTAATATTTTGATGGAAAAGATGAAGAGAACCTGGGTCTCAAGTGGATGCAGCATAGTCATGGATGGGTGGTCGGACATTAGGCATCGTCCACTCATCAACATCATGGTCACATCTACAGCGGGCCCTTATTTCCTTAGGGCTATTGATTGTTCAGGGCATAGCAAGGATGCTCATTATCAATTCCAGATCCTCAAGGATGCCATAGAGGAGGTTGGGCCACAAAATGTGGTGCAGGTAGTGACAGATGCGGCCCATGTGTGCAGAGCTGCAGGGAAGTTGGTTGAGGCTGCCTATAGACACATTTGGTGGACTCCTTGCTGTGTGCATGCTATGAATAATGCACTTAAGGACATGGGTAAAATCAGCTGGATCAAATCAATTGTGAGTGATGCTAGAGATGTGCAGATGTTTATCTGCAACCACCATACTTCACATGCACTTTTCAGGACCTTCTCTAAGAAGGAATTCCTGAAACCTACAGAGACTCGGTATGCATCATATTTTATTCTCTTGGAGAGGATGCTTGAGTTGCAAGAGCCATTGCAACTAATGGTAATGACAGCAGAGTGGACCCGATGGCCTGAGTCGAAGACACAGCAGGGGTTGAGGGTTAAGGAGGTGGTGAAGAATGATGTCTTTTGGGCTGATGCCACATATATTGTCTCCATCATTGATCCAGTCTTCAAAATTATTAGATTTGGGGACTCTAATGCACCTTCCCTTGGAGAGGTATACGAGTGCATTGATTCCATGCTTGATCAAATGAAGGCTAAAGTGCGAGAGAAGGACCCCACAATGCAATTCTACACCGAACACATTTATCCAATCATTCAGCGTAGATGGGAGAAGCTCAACACTCCCTTACACATGGCTGCCTATGCATTGAACCCAAAATGGTATGTGCCACGTCCCGGTCGAATAACACCTATAGAGGATGCTGAGGTGAAGGAAGGGTTCATGAAGGCCATTGACAGAATGTATGATCCTATAGAGGCTAGCTTGCTTCGTACCGAGTGGACAAAATTTGCCACTCTTTGGGGATATTCAGAGGCGGCCAAGGTAGATTTGGAGACTATGTCAGAGGAGGACCCCAAGTTGTGGTGGACTATGCATGGGCCTAGATCTTTGATTACTACTCTAGCCATTCGTTTGCTATCCCAGGTTTCTAGTTCTTCTGCTGCTGAGAGGAATTGGTCCACTTATAGCTTCATCCACTCCGTTAAGAGGAACAGGCTTACTTCTAGGAGGGCAGAGAAGCTTGTGGCTGTACATAGTGCCTTACGTCTAGTTGACCGCAACACAGCTACATACAAGGAGAGTCCAGCAGCCAGATGGGATGTAGAGCCAGAAGAGCCAGCACAGATAGATGATGATCCTACAGAGACAGGGCTGGTTGGTATTGGTTTAGATGAGCTTCAGCATGCGGAGTCCAGCAGTTCCAGTGATGAGGAGATTGGCATGGAGCTTGGAGATGATTAGATCATTAGCGGAATTAGGCCATTAGCCTGGAGCCATTTACTCTTAGTATTAGTATTTACTATTTTGTTACTTGTACTCTGTTTTTGAAGTTTGAACATTGATGATACAGTGATACTTGATTGTAATTATCAAATTATGATTCATGAATCATGACTATGAAACTCAATTTATGAAGCATATAGTTCTTGTTGCATTTTCCAATGTCAATGAAATGATATATTATTGCAATGTGTTATTGTGTTTAGATTCTTAGAACTTTAGAGTTTAGACAATTAAATTATTAATCTTTTAAGTTTTAAGTTTTGTTTTTATGTGTTATACATCTTTTTATAACTAATTTTTCAAGTACTATATGTATTTAAGCGCCGCCCCTCCGCCGCCCCCCCGCCGTCTCCCTCACGTCCCCCAATTTAGGCCCCCCGTCTCCCATCCCGAAAACCCGTCCCCCGCCGTCCCCCCGTCCCCGTCCCCGAAACTCTGTGGAACATTGGTTGGAAGGCAGTTAGCGATTCAATGACAAAAATTATAATACCTGGAAGCAACGAATGATGACCATCTTTGAATATTGTTGCCTTGATCAGATGATTCTCGACAATGTTAGTCGTCCCACCATAGCAGATAAAACCTAGGAGAAGTTTGATGAGGAGAATCGTGAAGTGGTGATGCTTATTAAGCTTTTAGTTATAGATGATTAGCTACCTCAGATTCCGCTTGGAAAATTAGCAAAGGTGATTTTGGACCATCTGAAGGGTTTGCGTGAGACTTTTGACAAAAGTCGTGCGTTCTTTTTGAAAAATATGTTGTTTTCTATCATGATGGATGAGAAGACAACTTTGCAGGCACATTTGAACAAAATCCAGGAGATCCGAGATTAGTTAGAGGCTAATGGTCGGAAAATGGAGGAAGACATGGTTGTGATCACTCTGAAAAGCCTACCTAAGTCTTATGAACATTTCATAAAGACTCTCAACATTACGTCTGCTAATGTTGACCTGAAGTTTTCGGAGCTTTGTACTATCCTCTTGTAGTAGGACCGCTGGAAACAACAGTTTGGTAGCAGTGCATCCTCATCCTCTACAGAGCAAGCCTTTACAGCTAAAACCCAGCCTAAGAACAAAGGGAAAGGTCAACCTTCACACTAGAAAGGCTCTAGTCAACCTTCGAGCAGCCCTAAGAAAAAGAACATTCAGTGCAATTATTGCTACAAGTATGGACACATGAAGAAGGATTGTCGTCTCCGTTTGGCTTCTGAACAGAAGAAGCAGGGAGGTTCTCAACAGAAAGTGAATGTTGTCGAGCACTCTAAGCAGAAGGAATCTGCCTTTACGCTCTTATGGCTAAAAGGCCTGCAGATCATGTGAAGTCTTCTACCTGGTATATTGATTCAGGTGCCTCACATCATTTCACTCATCTATGTAACTGGTACATAGACTTTTCTCCTTTCATTGACTTAGTTATTTTTGGAGGGGGTGAAGAATACACAGTTGTCGTTACGGGCACTGTTCAGATTCAGTCTGGTGGGAGGAATCTCATATTCCTCAACGTATACTATGTTCTTGACATGGAACTAAACCTTCTCTCAGTCAGTCAGATCATGCGGCATTCTCCTTAGATGGATGTGATATTTAGTACAGACAAATGTTCTATTGTTGATCGGGGGACTCACACTACGGTGGCTGTTGGTATTGAGGATCATGGCCTATACAAGCTTGTGGATACAGGTGATTCTCTAGAGTTAGCCATGGCAGCCAGAAACTCTGCTATCACCAGTCTTTGGCATCAGCGGTATGGGCACTTAAATGTGCACTATCTCTCCAGCTAGCTCGGGAGGGACTTGTAGCTGGTCTACCTGACATCTAGACTCAGCATCATGGCGTTTGTGGAGCTTGTCAGGCTAGGAAGCAACACATGACATCGTTCACGGATGGTGACTCATGGCGAGCCTCTAACGTACTGCAGTTGGTTCATGCTGATATTTGTAGGCGAATGAATACACCTTTTGTTACTAGTTGCAGGTATTTCTTGCATTTTGTTGATGATTTCAATAGAAAAATGTGGGTGTACTTTCTTAAACAGAAATCAGATGTGTTTAATGTATTTCCAAAGTTTAAGGCCTTAGTAGAAAAAGAGTCCGGTTGTTGCATAATTACTCTTAGGTCGGATAATGGGGGGGAATTCTATTCTGCTGCATTCTCTAACTTCTGTGATACACATGGAATTAAACACCAGTTAACCACACACTACACTCAGCAAAATGGTGTTGTAGAGCGGCGCAATCGTACAATTGTTGAGATGGCCCCCTCCATGTATCAACACAGGAATGTTCCTAATAAGTTTTGGGCAGAAGCAGTTTATACTGCTGTCTATCTCCTTAATCGGTCACCCACTAATGTCGTTAAGGGGAAGACTCCTAAGGAAGCTTGGACTGGTCGCAAACCCAGGATCAATCATTTGAAATTTTTTGGCTCTTTAGCATGTGTATGGATTCCAAATGCCAAGCGCTCAAAGTTGGATTCCAAGAGTCAAAAAATTATGTTCACAGGGTATAGTGACAACCATAAGGCTTACCGATTGATTGATGTAGACATTGATCATCTCATCTTCAGTCAGGATGTTGTCTTTGATGAAGAACGAGGACCTTTTCACATTTCCTCGTTTGTTCAACATTCTGAGGATCAACCCTTGAAGGCTTCTGATTTGGGTGTCCGACTTCTGTTAGGTTCACCTGATGGGGGGGATGACGAAGACTATGTCTTTGATGATGCTCAACTTGATTTTCCTCCTGATGATATTGATATTCCACCTGCTGAACCTGTTCCAGAACCACAACCAGTTCCAGCTCCTGTTACATCCGATGTTGGCACTTCTACTCTCCAGCTTAAATGGTGGGCTAAGACTATCAGTGATCTTCGTTATAATGAGCTCATTGAGGGTAGATCATCCAGAAAAAAGAGCAAACAACAGCATATAGTCAATTTTTCTCTCATGGCCAACATTCACAGTGTCTATGAGCCTCAGACATATTTTGAGGCTAAAGGAATTCCTAAGTGGGAAAAGGCTATTTAGGTTGAATACCGGAGTCTTTAGAAGAATCACACTTGGGTCCTTTTTGATCTTCCTCCAGGGAAGAAGCCCATTAGCTACAAATGGGTGTATAAGGTGAAATACAAAGCTAACGAAACCCTTGACAAGTACAAAGCTCGTCTAGTTGCAAGGGGGTTCTCACAGAAAGAAGGCATTGACTACGAGGAGACCTTTGCTCCTACAACCAAAATGAGTACCATTAGGCTCGTCCTTTCCTTAGCAGCCCAATTTGGTTGGAAATTCCATTAGATGGATGTTAAGAGTGCTTTCCTCAACGGTGAGTTGAAGGAAGAAGTCTACATGACGCAACATCCAGGGTTCAAGGTTGTTACTCAAGAACACAAGGTGTGCAGCTTGGTCAAAGCACTCTATGGCCTGAAACAGGCTCCTCGGGCTTGGTACATCAAGTTTGACAAGTACCTCATAGATCATGGCTTTAAGAGGAGTCCATCTGACTCTAATTTGTATGTCAAACAGATTGGTAGTGATATACTTATTGTTGTTGTCTATGTGGATGACCTAATCATTACTGGCAGCTTGGCACATTTGATCGCTGAGATCAAACAAGATTTGTGCAACACATTTGACATGACAGATTTGGGACTTTTGCATTACTGTTTAGGTGTTGAGGTTTGGTAGACTGAAAGCAGTATCTTCATCTCCTAGTCCAAATATGCTCAAAGTCTACTGGATAAGTTCTGCATTCAGGATTGCAAACTTGCCTCCACACCCATGGAAAAAGGGCTCAAGTTGTTAGCTAAGTCCAACTCACCTGTAGTAGGTGAATCATTGTTTAAGCAACTAGTGGGCAGCCTCATCTATCTCACTGCCACTAGGCCTGACCTCAGTTTTACAGTGAGCTACATTTCACGCTTCATGACAACCCCCAAGGTTGATCATTGGGTAGCAACGAAGTGTGTGCTGCATTATGTGAAGGGCACTTTTGATTATGAACTCTTGTACACTCAGAGTCACGATCCTAGACTTAGTGGTTTCACAGACTCAGATTGGGCAGGTTCGGTTGATGACAGGAAATCAACATCTGGGTATGTGGTCAGTTTGGGATTTCGTGCAGTCACATGGACTAGTAAGAAGCAATAGGCAGTGGCTCTCTCCTCGACAAAAGCAGAGTATCGAGGGCAATTAAAGCAGCTTGTGAGGCAATTTGGCTTCGCTAGATGCTTGCGGATATGCAAATATCTCAAGCAGGTCTGAATCCCTTGTTCTGTGATAATCAAGGAGTTCTCAAACTTGCCAAGAATCTAGTCTTCCATGAAAGAACCAAGCATGTGGGAATTCATTGTCACTTCATTCGGAAGCTTGTTGAAGACAGATCAGTTCAGTTGTATGTTCCGACAGAGGAGCAGACAACAGATATTCTCACCAAGTCGCTTAGTCCAGATAAGTTTGTAAAATTCAAGGGGCATCTTGGTGTAGTTGACAAATTGAGCATTAAGGGAAGGTATTAAAATAATATTTATTATTTATTTATTAATGCTCAATATTGTATTTTATTGTAAATTATTTAGATAAGATCGTCTCTGATCTTATTTGAAGTTTCTTTTTAGAAACTTCTTGATTTTTGTACATTCTGTAAATTATTTATTGAGCACATTGCTCATTGTTAATACATCGAATAATTTACCAATTACTTGCGTAATACCCCAGCCTGAGAATGAGTCATATGCTTTCTTCCTTAATGAAATGACCACAAAGTTTAACAAAAATACTTGAGTTCCAATAATTACCTTTTATCCTATTAAAATTCCAAGTACCTTAATACCTTGTTGATTTGCACCCACCAGTTGAAAAGTTGGCGGCCAAATGATTGGCTTGTCCAAACTTCTCCAAGTGTCTTCTAGAAGTACATTCATGCCATACCTGCCATCAACAATTGTATTGACGATATTCCTTCCAAGGATCTCCATATTCGCCACTGTTGGTTTCTTTGTTGTGCTAACTGTTAGTAACATTGAATCATTCAATTATTGGATCTTCATTCTCACAAGATTCTAATTGGATCGTAGCATGCATCTTCTCATTCTCCCTCGATGCAATAGCATTTCGAAGTTCAGGAATACTTTGTAATAAATCCACTACTTTAACTGGTATAGTAGCTTGAAGTACTTGTCGTTTTCTTGGATTGTAATTGATTTATTACCATACTTACATTTGCATTTGAGTGGCATCATTTGTTGTCCATAGCATTCTCTACTTTGGCCCTTGCTTCATGAAGCCTTTCTTTTTCTATATGTGGGTTTGGGTACACAACTTTCTTTCCTTGGGAACAAGTAATGGTTAGTACTTCATTATGCCTTACATCAATCATGTTAACACTAGCCTTTTTCTTCAGACATCCAGTGTCTTCGTGGTTTCGAGGTCCACACCATTTGTAGAATAATTGCACTTTGTCTTGCTTGTTTTGGCAGTCTCTTGCAAAGTGTCCCCATTCGCTACATTGTCGACATTGTATGATAGGGTGACCTTTGGGGTCATATTGCATTTGGCTTCGTCCTCTTTGATTTCGATAACCACATGGAGATGCATTATGTGGTTTTGATGGAGTGGACTCCTCTCCTTACATAAAGAGTGCTTGTGTACTCCTGGTCTTCAAATTGTATGGGTACTCCTTTATTGAATGACCCATAACATAATAAATCTTACAAAACATCTTTTTAGGAAATTACCTTTTGTGTGCCCCTCAATTTTGCGCTTAGTACACCATATTTCATTAGTTTCTTTGTTGGTTTCTTTCTTCGCCTTCAATTCTTTCATCATTTAGAGCATTTCCCTCCAGAGTGCTTGTATTGTTCCTGATTCATCATCGCTATTGTCAACTAAACTTCTATCTTCCTCTATTTTTCTTTTATTGCGCAAGGACATTTTATTTTCACTTTCTATGCCCATCACTCTATTGTAAGCATCAACATAGGAGGGGGTTGCGAATTTCATTTTTTTCCTTAATGAAGAAATTAACCCTCAATAAACCACCTCTTCTTCAATCCATCTATGGATAGTTTTCCACTTTCACCAATAGTTCTTTGAACCTACAATTATAAGCTCGCAAGATTTCATGCTTTCCTTGTTTGGTATTGTAGATCTTTTCTATAATTTCGTTATCATCTCTCAGGAGTTTGAATTTCTCTTGGAATGCTCTTTTCAATGCATCACATGTAGCTTTGTGTGTTGTGTCCATCTCTGTATACCAATCTATGGCTATGCCTCTAAGAGTTGCTAGAAATGGCCTCAGCCAATAGGTTCTATCATCTTGGCCATTTGCTATCTAGATTGTCTCGCATGTCTCTCATAGGATCCTTTGACTCGTTCCTTGTGAATTTTGGAAGCTTTTTCCTTTATACATTCAGACTTGCTGCGGAAGTCACCATCTTGCTTCCTGATTGCGCCCTTTGTGATATAACCTGATTGGAGACTCTTGATTTCTATGTTCTGGTACTTTCCCTGCACTCATAGACACGTTGAAATCCTTCACTCGTCCTTCAACGTTTGTCACTCTTGGGTTGCCTTTAGGGTTCTTTCTATGCTCCCTTCGTCCTAGTGTTATTGGCTCCAATCTTACAATATTTGGTTATTCCATAAGTATTAGGTCTTCAATCTAGCATATGGTGTTTTTGTACATCTTTGTCAGACCATCAGTAGGTTTTCCCTTGCCTTCCCCTTTGGTTGACATTGATGGTAAGAATGGTTCTTTGATGCCAAAATCAGTAGGTTATCCCTTTCCTTCCCCTTTGTTTGACGTTCATGGTACAAACGGTTCTCCCACTCGGTCGGCAAGCTTGGTGTACGCTTCGTCAAGGAGCGGTAGATGTCATGCTATTTCTTCCCACTCACCATTCGTGTGCTCACACTTCATGTGTTCTCCTGCAATAAAGTTTGTCCTTTTTTTTTTCTTGACTACGGCTTTTGCTTACACTTTGGCTTTTACTCTTGGGTGGACTCGAGCTTTGAGTCAAAAACCCCTTGTAATGTCCCATTTTCTAAAAATAGAAGTTACTATTTTTAGTAAACCTAGTTTCCAAAGTTGCCAATCAGGGGATGCAAATAAATTGGGTAATTTAGAGTTTCATGAAAAATTTATTAAATCAATTTTGGGAGATAAATTAATATTTATTTTTAATTTATCTTGGAGCATGTTTTGGATAAAAAAATCAGATTTAATTGCTTTTGACAATAGCTATCATAAAAGCAAATGTTTTTGGGAAATGGCTAATTTATTGGAGGGCAATTTGGAAAAGGAGTTAAAAAATCATGAGAGGAAAGATTTCTTCCATTTTGGAATTGATTTTTGGCATTCAAGAAGCTTCTTGAAGAAGGAAACTCAAATAAAATACAATTTATTGCTTTTTTGAAATTATTCTTGCATATTTTCCTTCACAAGTTTTTGTGTTCTTCTAAAGCTGGGAAACCGAAGAAGAAATAATCTCTAAGGCTGATAAACCAAGGAGATTGAAGCTTGAAGGAAGTGGTTCAGATAGTCTCTAAGAGCAGTTTCACACAGAAATTGTCAGTGTGCTGAATAGATGAAGTTTATTCCAAAATTTGGTATTTTGTTTGCAAGTGGAAGTGTGATGTTTGGGGTTTGAGTGATTTGTTTGTTGCAGATGTTAATGACAGATTTATGGACGTGGTTTTGCTGATATTTCACAGTATTTGATGTTATTTTATCATAATAAATCTTTGGAGTTTGGAGAGTTTCCCTCCAGTTTGGGTAAAATTTAGTGTGTGTTTGGGTTTCATATTTGCTCTTTGTTTTGAGCAAAGTTGCGGCAGATGTATATTACTGTTAGCAGCTGTATGAGACATAAATAATAATGTATTCCTATGTTAAAAATCAGTAAAATACATTCTCTTTTGGTTGCTTCAAGTTTTTGGTTATTTAATGGTGTTTTTGAAGCAATTTCTTGGATACCCGATTTGTTAAATCTGATTTAAATTGCAGCAAGTTGTGGATATTGTTTGCTGTTGTAAATGGCAGCATATTAATGTCAAAAACATGTTGTATCACAGCAATGTGTTTCATTTATCAGAAAAATCATTAAAAAAACAAAAATTAGAGTTTATGTTGCAATTTCATTTTACTTGATTTCATATTTTGGATGTATGAGAAATATCATTTTTTCAGAATTGAAATTAATTTAAAAGGGATATTACACCCTTTGCCTTCTTTAACTTCACCCTTCAATCGTCTCCTTCATTCTCTTTGTTTGATGATCCTTAAAGATCGTCTAATATCTTGATCTTGACCACATTGTGGTCTCTTTGCGCCTTTATTAGGATTTAAGGGCATGTAATGTCCCAAATTTTGACGGTGAAAGAATAATTACTTATTAGTATTACCTAAAAATAATTGGAAGAGATTGATAAATTTGAATGGCAAATGCACGCATAATCTGGGTAGATCGACTAAGTGCAAATCTTAATTCGGGGAATTCTCACTGTTGCCGTACATTCATATTTGATATCCACTAAGAAGCTAATCAAATGCACCCTACAGTCTGGGCAATTATCCATATTGATGCAAACTGATTATTCTTAGAACCGAGTGTTTGGTCCATTGAGGATTGGTATCTTCCATTGCTCAGACAGCATGTATTGTTGCATACATATTTGGAAACAAGTATAACTGAAAGGAGAGCTACGGAGGTTATAAATCGTGTTATTGAGGTAAGCGGCGATATTGCAAATATCGTTTATCATTTACTTGTGCCAACTGTGGGTGAATAAGGCACCGTTTCATATTGCCATCGGACCTATTGATATCGACACGCTATATTCATTGTTCAATGCCACCTTAGTATACTCTCTGCCGCTGCTTGGAGGAGATTTGAATATTCCAACAAATAATTATCGGACAATATTAAAGATTACCAATTTTCATTATCAATTGCAGAGGAGAAGTGTTGGCATCAGCATATTAACAAGCATCGATTGTCTCATCCTAGCCACCCCCAAATTGTCAATATCGCAGCCATTAGGTTATGAACGTCGACCAAAGGTTTGATTCACCATCTGTATGAAGTCGGGAGTCTAAGAGCCTTTCGTGGCAACATAGTAATGTGGAGTTTGAGACCAAGGCTAAAAGAGTCATTATTATGCCAAGTCAGCAACAGAAGCATTAAAAGATAAGAGAGCATATATGCAAAAATATTTAAGACATCCGTCGATTACATGCTAGGGAATATCGTTGGAAAAACAAGTATAAATTCAACCTCCATTTAGTGATGGCTGACACACTAATATAGTACTTGAGGTATTGCTTAATATTAGTTACAAGAGGAGACGCCTCACTTTGAAGAATTGCATCTTTCCCAAAAGTCACACCTCTCTCACATGGGCATAAAGATATTTAATAAGTTTACGGTTTGGGAAGAAGGGTATGGAATAGAATTGCAATTATATATATTTCTTAGTAGCAGATTTGAAGTGCTCTTAAAGAGCCAACAATCAGCTAATAGATGGATGCATGAATAATAAGTAAATATTCAGATACAACACCCCATTACAAATCACATGAAAATGAAGGAAAAATCATAAACAGCAAACTAATGGAGGTCTAAGCCTCTTGAGTATTCAAAAGCATGATTTTAAAGTCTAAATTAGAAACAACTATTATATTTACTTATCAAATTTCCATTATCGAATTAATATTTGAATATGAGTTCATTATTCAGAGTTTATTTCATTAATAATCTAGAAACTCAGTTAACTTTAATAACATTGGATGACAACCTTTGTCAATCCAATAAGAAATAAATAAAAAATCTATCGATTTGGAGCTCGGGTCATTACAGTGGTATCAAAGCTAGTGAACTTACCAGCCTTTGGGTAAATGTCGAAAAACTTGATTAATCATGACAATAGAAGATATCGAACCATTGGTAAGAAGAAAAAGCTAAGTACTGAATTACAAGCTTAGTACTAAACTACAATTAGGGAATGATGTCTTGAACACACTTAAAAAGGTGGAAGAACATTTGATCCACATTGAGTAGTCATCTGAAGTGTTAGATATCAAACCATTGGCAAGAAGAAAAAAAATATGGGAAAAGGAAATACCAATCGTGGTATTGATGACAAAGAACCAAATGCAGGTAATGAGGTGATAAATAGAACACCCTTGGCAACCAAAGATGAATTGTTGAAAGAGAAAACCATCTTGTGAGTAAAGATAATAATGAATGTTTTAAGGAAGAACTCTATCATGCTATGGATGAGATTGAAAAACTTAGAAAGAAGAACCGAAAACTTCAGCTACAACTTCAAGAGTCAAATATATCTAATGTAGAGTTAATACAAAGCCTTGAAGAATGTGAGAAGATAATTGTTGATCTAAACTCATGGTTTCAAGAAGAGTGTAGATCGAAGGCCAAAATACAAGAAGAATCCGAAAAGGTGATCATTGATTTGAAAGATCAAATTTAGGAAGCAAAGAAAACAATCATCAATTTCAAAATTCAAATTGAAGAAGAGAAAGGAATTCAAGAAGAGGTAAAAATTCAATTGAAAGCAAAGGAAGAAAGTTGTGAGAGGTTAGAATGTGCGAAATTGTTTCTGTGAGGAAAGAATTGGAGAAGACAACCATCAAGTTGAACACAAGTCTCAAGTTTGAAAAAAACACCGAAATCCTAGATGACATCATTAATGGGCAAAGGTCATCATCAAATAAAACAAGACCTGGCTATAAAGAAAATCAAACATTCAAGGAAGATTCCAAAGAGACTCCTAAGAAGACAAATGAGGGAAAGACAAACAGCCTCGAAGAGACTTTCAGAAGCCCTATTCAAAATGAAGGTAGCAATAAGACAAAGACGACTCCTAATGTTGGCAGGGACAATTTCAAGAAGCTCTTTCCTTTGAGGCAAGTGCATACATACAGGTTCAAGAGTAATTTATGGCTATTGCTACTCATGCAATCATTTTGGACATAAGGCAAGAGAGTGTAGAACACAAGTGAGATATAGTAATAGATGGAACAAAAATAGAAATCTTTATGGGTGGACAAGTAGAAACTACAATACATATGTTCCTCCAGTGAATTATGTAATGTCCCCTTTTTGAACGAGCATTAGAGTTGGTGGCTTAGCCTATCATTGGGTCCTCATAGGTTAATAATGGTGATTAGAGGGCCTTGTTGTGGAGATATCTGGTATCTCAGTTGGCAGTTTGCAGCGTTGGCACCTCCAGATCCTTTGTATATTATGAGGCTTGGTTATTCAAGTGTTTTTGGCTTCATTTGTGTATACTTCTTATTTACAGTAAGTCAGTGTGTTGATAGAGGCCAACCTTACTATTTATAATAAGGCACCCTGGTTAGTAGTGAATGCAGTGGGCTACCTCCTGGTGAAGTCAGAATTGATTTACGATGATTAATGATGGAGTTATAATATTACAATTATTATTAAAGTTATACTTTAATAATAACTAATTATTGAGTGCATATCATTAATGAATTAAGTGGACTTTATTTAAAAGGGGGATTTAAATGCTTTTAAAAAGTATACTTTATAAAAAGTGTTAAAGTGTTATTTTGAAGGGGAGATATAAGTGAATAATAAAGTATACTTTGTTATAAAGTTGTGCACCAAAAAGGAGGGAAAAATAATGAAATTAAAGTAAATTAAATGAGATGAAGTCAAATGCAAATTGAATATTATAAAAGGGCATTTTTGGATTTCATTTCTTAATGATTGATCATTTTCTCTCATCTTGGCTTTGTGCTTTCGCTTTGGAGGTGAAACCTAGGGTTTTGTTGTAATTTCAATCTGGGAGAATGTAGCCTCTCTTCGATTGTGCTTCCTACAGGTGAGAAAGATCACCCGAGGGTTGCATCTACAGGTGGCTTTACATCAGAAGTCACATCGTGCATATTTGAAGTGATTATCTTCAAAAGTTTCAAGGGTTTGAATGAAATATTAGAATAATGTAAATATATTGATCATTATTTTAAGAGCAAAGAGAACTACAGGAGAACTTCAATCAACAAGTGGTTGCCAGGCAAGGGCTTTGGCAATTTAATTGTATGCAGCTTTGCACTAGGCATGGGAATTGGTGATAGTGATCATTGCTGGAGTTTATTATCATTGTTGCTGCTATTATACTGTTGCAAACTTTATACTTCATTTATGGCATCCATTTCAGAGGGTTTCAACTTTCAACTTTCAAGGCATATCTTACCTGTGAGTTCATGATTTGTAACCCCCAATTTTTTTGGGTATTGTTGTTTTAGATAATAGGGGATGCTTTATGAACTGGGTTGTCAATATTTTGTGAAAATACAGAATATCTAAGCTGTTATAAAAATCTGGAATTTTCAACTATGAAAATTATTATTGCAATATCTTCTATTTTGCTGCATTATATTGTTGTATCAAACATTGCAAATATATTAGAAAACCATAAAACAAACAAAAACAAACAAGCAAAATTCAGAAAGTAAATATCCTATCAGTGGTGGGATATTTCAAATTAAAAGGTTATATGCTATAAATGCAACAACTATGGACATATAGCACACCATTACAGAAGTCATATTACGAGACCTTCACGACAGAACAAGAAGATAAAAATACTTGGCTAGCATAAGAAAGAACCTATGAGAGTTTGCAAGAGGGAACTAAAGCAAGAGAAGGACAAACCTATGCAAGTGCAAAGTTCATAACATGCACAAGAGATATCTCCTAATTCATAAGGAGAAGCACACTTTCACGGAGAGTTGAGTATGGCATTGTCCTCTAGCCTTGTAGAGAAGATAACTCAAAAGACGAAGTATGAGAATGCGCAATGATATCTATTTCAGTTTAGACAATGAACACTTCTTCGCATTCCAGAAAGACGGAGACAGTTGGAGTATGAGAAGCAAATTGTTAAAATCAGAGTAGCGCAGCATCAACATGATGGTTCACTTCTAAGGCTGACTTAGAATCTTGGAACCATATTGCTTGAGGACAAGCAATTTTTGGGCGGGAGGACTTGTAATGTCCCAAATTTTGACGGTGAAAGAATAATTATTTATTAGTATTACCTATAAATAATTGGAAGAGATCAATATATTTGAATGACAAATGCACATATAATCTGTGTTGGTCGATTTAGTGCAAATCTTAATTCAGGGAATATTCTCACTGTTGCCGTATATTCATATTTGATATCCACTCGAAAGTTAATCGAATACACCCTATGGTCTGGGCAATTATCCATATTGATGCTAACCAATTATTCTTAGAACTGAGTGTTTGATCCATTGAGGGCCGATATCTTCCATTCCTCAGACGACATGTATTGTTGCATACATATTTGGAAAGAAGTATAACTTAAAGGAGAGCTACAAAGGTTATAAATCGTGTGATTGAAGTCAACGTCAATATTACAAATATTGGTTATCATTCGCTTGTGCTAGCCGTGGGTGAATAAGGTATTGTTTCATATTGCCATTGGGCTTGTGGATATCGACACACTATAGTCATTGCTCATTGCCACCTTAGTATACTCTTTGTTGTTGCTTGCAAGGGATTCAAATATTCCAACAAATAATTATCCGGCAATATTAAAGATCTTTCAATTTCATTATCAATTGCAGAGGATAAGTGTTGGCATCAACATATTAACAAGGATCGACTGTATCATCCTAGCCGCCCCCAAATTGTCAATATCGCAGCCATCAGGTTATGAACGTTGACCAAAGGTTTGATTCACCATCCATATGAAGTCGGGA
Source organism: Sequoia sempervirens (assembly GCA_007258455.2). Lineage (NCBI taxonomy): Eukaryota > Viridiplantae > Streptophyta > Pinopsida > Cupressales > Cupressaceae > Sequoia > Sequoia sempervirens. Next base: position 69,489 of record VDFB02101033.1, read on the forward strand.
GTCTAAGAGCCTTTTGTGGCAACATAGTAACGTGGAGTCTGAGACCAAGGTTAAAAGAGTCATTATTATGCCAAGTTAGCAATAGAAGCATTAAAAGACATTCGTCGATTACATGCTAGGGAATATTGTTGGAAAAACAAGTATAAATTCAACCTCCATTTAATGATGGTTGACTCACTAATATAGTGCTTAAGGTACTACTTAATATTAGTTACCAAGAGGAGACACCTTACTTTGAAGAATTGCATCTTTCCCGAAAGTCACATCTCTCTCACGTGGGCATAAAGATATTTAATAAGTTTATGGTTTGGGAAGAAGGGTATGGAATAGAATTTGCAGTTATATATATTTCTTAGTAGCAGATTTGAAGTGCTCTTTAAGAGCAAACAATCAACCAATAGATGGATGCACGAATAATAAGTAAACATTCAGATACAACACCCCCTTACAAATCAAATGAATATGAAGAGAAAAGCAGAAACAGCGAACTAATGGAGGTCTAAGCCTCTTGCGTATTCAAAAGCATGATTTTAAAGTCTAAATTAGAAACAACTATTATATTTACTTATCAAATTTCCATTATCGAATTAATATTTGAATCTAAGTTCATTATTCAGAGTTTATTTCATCTATAATATAGAAACTCGATTAACTTTAGTAACATTGGATGCCAAGCTTTGTAAATCCAATAAAGAATAAATCAAAAATATATTGATTCAGAGCTCGTATCATTACAGTGGTGTGAGAGCTAGTGAACCTGCCAACCTTTGGGTAAATGTCGAAAAACTTGATTAATCATGACAATATAAGATATCAAACCATTGGCAAGATCACTCTATGAAGCAGGTAACAATCTTAGTACCGAATTACAATCAGGGAATGATGTCTTGAACACACTTAAAAAGGTGGAAGAACGTTTGATCCACATTGAGCAATCATTTGAAGTGTTAGATACCAAACCAATTGCAAGAAGAAAAAGAAATAAGTGAAAAGGAAATACCAATCGTGGTATTGATGACAAAGCACCAAATGCAAGAATGAGGTGATAAATAGAACACCCTTGGCATCCAAAGATGAATTCATCAAAAAAGAAAACTGGAATGAACCGGACCAATTTTTTTCAATTTTTGCCAAGTACACAACAATGCAGAAAGCACCCGTTAGGGTTAGATAAATCAAACCAGCAGTTACAATATAACTCTTTGCCAAGAATGCGCACTCAATCTCAACAAGAGAGAGGCTGTCATATGGCAAGAGGATCGTCAGTACAATAAATTAGAACTGCAACTGAAAGTAACTCAACACCAAGTATGTGCTACCCAATCCAGAATGAAATGAGGCGACCATATGGCGGAGATATAAAGAAATACAATGTAACTTCAGAATGCAAAGAAGGCGGCAAGCCAGCCTCTTCCACTTATCCAGTGGGAAATACAGTAAAGTAAAGAACAGAAGAGAGAATGCTGACAGTACTACTGTTCAGCTTACAAAATATCAGAAGATGCCTGCAATGAACAAGATTAGAAGCTCTCCACTGCTGCAGTAATAGATATGATCATTCCAAGGTTAATTATGACCTTCCAGACACAAACTCTTCACCACAATGCAAATTACTCAAGACTGATATAACAGACCAGCAACTTGAAATGCTAAACCAGCAACACAGAACCCTACTAAAATGCTTGCAACTCACACTAGACTCACCCGAATGACTCCAAATAAAATGCACTAGCTTCCTAGAGTGATGGTGCCCAAATAAGAACCAGAAAACTGACCTAAACCATTGCATATTATTTTGGCACGAATTTCCAAGCAAGGCTGAATGGTACGGCCCTCAAGAAAGGGCGACTTCTTCTAAGAAAATTCAATTTTTGATAATAAAATCTGATAGTTGTCAAGCATGGTCGCCCAAGGCAGAAAAACACAAGGGATTAATACCCAGAATGAGAATAAATTCATTTTCAAAGATATGAGTGAAACTACAGATTCAGCATAACTTCAGCAACTCCAAAAAAATTACTAAAATGCAAGGAATAGAACTACATATGCAAAACCCAAGTGCTACAAGCAATCCTCACTACAAAAATCACTCAACAACCAACAAACCGCTCTACTAGGTGCTATCTCTCAAGCACAAAGTCGAGCCAAGGCTAGGAGGCATTCATTCCTTGAATCAATCCCAGTACCATTCCGGCAGCATAACATTCCTATAGATAAAAGATGATAAATGAAGTCTCAAGGCTCCCTTTTATAACTTTGAGAAGGCCCTCCAGAAGCTTCTAGAAAACAAACCCTAATTTCAAATTTGAATTGACTCCTTTTCCCTCCAGTTTGGGCGCCCCCTTTCATAATGTTCAATCTTGACTTTATTAAAAATCCCTTCATAAAATGGCGTCCTTTTCTCCAAGAAGTATTTTTGACTTTAGAAATATCAAAATAATTCCCCATGAGATGACCACCCTCAAAGTCCCCCTTTTTAAAACAACTTAAAGTCATATTACTAGGACAAGGGGTTATTTTATAAAATAAAACATTATTAACTTTAAATGACTTATTCCTCCAAAATGAACCCCTTAAGCCAAAAATCAGAATTATCCAATGAACTGCCAAAAAAGGAAAGCTTGCTGAGCTGATGCTGACTTGACCACTGCTAAAAATAGAATTTACTAAAAATAGTAAATTCGGAAAGTTGCTCGGATCAAAGTGCATGCGACACCATTGCGAAGCTTTCTGAAAACCCAAAAAGAATCCGCAATCCAAAATCCCCAACTCCAAGCTGTAGTCGTCATAACTTACTAAAAATAGTAAGTCCGAAAAAGTTGTCGGACGCAGTTGCAAGTCATACCTCTGCGAAGCTCTCTGAAAACCCAGAAGGAATCCAGAATCCAAACAACCAAATTCCAACAAGCAAAACCCTGAATCTTCAAGAGAGCCCATCAAACTGCCGGAAACCCTAATTCTGCCACTGACCAACCGACAACACACTGGGAATAGGCTACCAATCACAGAAAAGTTAAGTGCTAAAAACGGGGACATTACAAAAACCATCTTCTGGGTAAAGATAATAATGAATGTTTTAAGGAAGAACTCTATCGCGCTATGGATGAGATTGAAAAACTTAGAAAGAAGAACCAAAAACTTGAGCTACAGCCTCAAGAGTCAAATAAATCCAATGTAGAGTTAATACAGAGCCTTGAAGAATGTGAGAAGATAATTTTTGATCTAAACTCGCAGTTTCAAGAAGAGTGTAGATTGAAGGCCAAAATATAAGAAGAATCTGTAAAGGTGATCATTGATTTGAAAGATCAAATTAAGGAAGCAGATAAAGCAATCATCAATTTGATAATTCAAATTGAAGAAGAGAAAATAATTCTAGAAGAGGTAAAAGTCCAATTGAAAGCAAAGGAAAAAAGTTGTGAAAGGTTAGAATGTGAAATTGGTTTTGTGAGGAAAGAAATGGAGAAGACAACCATCAAGTTGAACACAAGTCTCAAGTTTGAAAAAAGCACCGAAATCCTAGATGACATCATTAATGGGCAAAGGTCATCATCAAATAAAATAGGACTTTGCTATAGAGAAAATCAAACATTCAAGGAAGATTCCAAAGAGATTCCTAAGAAGACAAATGAGGGAAAGACAAAAAGCCTCGAAGAGACTTTCAAAATCCCTATTCAAAATGAAGGTAGCAAGAAGACAAAGATGACTCCTAATGTTGGAAGGGACAATTTCAAGAAGCTCTTTCCTTTGAGCCAAGTGCATACATACAGGTTCAGGAGTACCTTTTATGGCTATTGCCAGTCATGCAATTATTTTGGACATAAGGCAAGAGAGTGTTGAACACAAGTGAGATATAATAATAGATGGAACAAAAATAGAAATCTTTATGGGTGGACAAGTAGAAACTACAATACATATGTTCCTCAAGTGAATTAAAAGGTTATATGCTATAAATGCAACAACTATGGACATATAGCACATCATTGCAAAAGTCGTATTACAGGACCTTCAAGACAGAACAAGAAGATAAAAATACTTGGCTAGCATAAGAAAGAACCTATGAGAGTTTGGAAGAGGAGACTAAAGCAAGAGGACAAACCTATGCAAGTGCAAAGTTCATTACATGCACAAGAGATATCTCCTAATTCATAAGGAGAAGCACACTTTCAGGGAGAGTTGAGTATGACATTATCCTCTAGCCCCGTAGATAAGATAACTCAAAAGATAAAGTATGAGAATGCAGAATGATATCTATTTCAATTTAGACATTGAACACTTCTTCGCATTCCAAAACGACGGAGACGGTTGGAGTATGAGAAGCAAATTATTAAAATCAGAGTAGCGCAGCATCAACTTGATGATTCACTTCTAAGGTTGACTTAGAATCTTGGAACCGTATTGCTTGAGGACAAGCAATTTTTGTGCGGGAGGACTTGTAATGTCCCAAATTTTGACGGTGAAAGAATAATTACTTATTAGTATTACCTAAAGATAATTGGAAGAGATCGAGATATTCAAATGGAAAATGCATGTATAATCTAGGTTGGTCAATTAAGTGCAAATCTTAATTCGGGGAATCTTCTCACTGTTGTCATATATTTGTATTTGATATCCACTCAGAAGTTAATCGTACATGCTACAGTTTGGGCGATTATCCATATTGATGCTAACCGATTATTCTTAGAACTAAGTGTTTGATCCATTGAGGGCCAATATCTTCCATTGCTCAGATGGCATGTATTGTTGCATACATATTTGGAAACAAGTATAATTTAAAGGAGAGCTATGGAGGTTATAAATCGTGTGATTGAAGTCAGCGGCAATATTGCAAATATTTGTTATCATTCACTTGTGCCAATCATGGGGGAATAAGGCACCATTCCATATTGCCATTGGGCCTGTGGATATCAACACACTATATTCATTGTTCATCGCCACCTTAGTATACTATTTGCCATTGCTTGAAAGGGATTTGAATATTCCAACCAATAATTATCGGGCAATATTAAAGATTTATCGATTTTCATTATCAATTATAGAGGATAAGTGTTGGCATGAGCATATTAACAAGGATTGACTGTATCATCCTAGCCGCCCCCAAATTGTCAATATCACAGACATCAGGTTATGAACATCGACCAAAGGTTTGATTCACCATTCATATGAAGTCGGGAGTCTAAGAGCCTTCTGTGGCAACATAGTAACGTGGAGTCTGAGACCAAGGTTAAAAGAGTCATTATTATACCAATTCAGCAATAGAAACATTAAAAGATAAGAGAGCATATATGCAAAAATATGTAAGACATTTGCCGATTACATGCTAGGGAATATCGTTGGAAAAACAAGTATAAATTCGACCTCCATTTAATGATGGCCGACTCACTAATATAGCGCTTAAGGTACTACTTAATATTAGTTACCAAGAGGAGACGCCTCACTTTGAAGAATTGCATCTTTCCCAAAAGTCACCTCTCTCACGTAGGCATAAAGATATTTAATAAGTTTATGGTTTGGGAAGAAGGGTATGGAATAGAATTTGCAGTTATATATATTTCTTAGTAGCAGATTTGAAGTGCTCTTTAAGAGCCAACAATCAGTAAACATTCAGATACAACACCCCATTACAAATCGCGTGAATATGAAGACAAAATCAGAAATAGAGAACTAATAGAGGTCTAAGCCTCTTGCGCATTCAAAATCATGATTTTAAAGTCTAAATTTGAAACAGCTATTATATTTACTTATCAAATTTCCATTGTTGAATTAATATTTGAATGTGAGTTCATTATTCAGAGTTTATTTCATTTATAATCTAGAAACTCGGTTAACTTTAATAACATTGGATGACAACCTTTGTCAATCCAATAAGAAATAAATAAAAAATCTATCGATTTGGAGCTCGGGTCATTACAGGGCATGAATCTCTCAAATCTGACCTGATTTCTTTAAGGCAATGACACCAAATGTTCACTGCTCTATCTGATAAATTAAATACATGAATTAATATTGAAAATGAAAATGCATACCAGATACATGCTTAAAACCTATCTTTATTTGCACATGAAATTATTATAGAAGACTAGAGATGGTCAGCCAAGGATTATTGTCGATTTGACTAGATCATACCACTCTCATTGATGATACACAATGCATTTAAAGGACCTGATGGTTGCCAAGAAGAACACAACCGACGCTTATAACTATCTGAAGCCGACAACTAATTTAATACAAACAATTAATACATATTCAGATAACCAATTTCATTGAAACATAATAATAAACATTGTACACCGACTACATTGCAAGGTATGGTCAGCAAGTAATGCCTCCACTTTTTCAAGGTCTGCACTATAGCTTAGAATTCTTGGTCTTAAAATGAGTACTTTCTCTTTGCTTCATTCAGTTTCTCACTGAAGTAGGCAATGGGTCCACCCTCTTGACTTAACATTCCCCCAATTACACTACCAGGTATGGTCAGCAAGTAATGCCTCCACTTTTTCAAGGTCTGCACTATAGCTTAGAATTCTTGGTCTTAAAATGAGTACTTTCTCTTTGCTTCATTCAGTTTCTCACTGAAGTAGGCAATGGGTCCACCCTCTTGACTTAACATTCCCCCAATTACACTACCACTGGCATCACAATCCACTTGAAACACTTTGCCAAAGTCTGGCAACACCAACATTGGCTGTTCAATCACCTTCTTGTTTCTACTACAGCTGTTCACTAGAACTCTTCCCTAACACCTTTCATTGTTTCTGTATTAGGTCAACAGATCCCACTGAAATTTCTAATGAACTTCCTGTAGAAGCTTGCCAAGCCATGGAAACTTCTGGCCTCAAACATGCTCTTGGGTGAAGGCCAAAATATTATTGCCTTAACCTTCTCTGGGTCCATTTTTAACCCTTCTTCAGATACTACAAAACCTAGATATACTAGTTCTTTCTGCATAAAACTACACTTCTTCAAATTTACAAGTAGCTTTTCTTCTTTCAATCTCTGCAGCACTGCCCTAATATGCTCTAAGTGCTCCTAATGGGTGATAACAAAGATGCTTCTTTCTTTTCCTAGTTGGAGATATTTTGAAAGGTCCCATTTTAGATGTGAGGCTTTTTCAGATGTTACCTTGCTTTTGTAGTTCTCATACTAAATTAATAGTGTTCTACATCTGCTACAATGTAGAAACGAAAGAGTGCTTCAATTGCAGTAGAATAGAATATATGTGGGGATTTAAGATAGTCAGATGGTCCTAGATAAGATATTTCTGTTCATACCGTTGTGATTAAATTGTTTTGTAGTCAAATGGGTGATAACAGATAGGGTTCTTTCTCTCCTAGTTAGACATATTTTCAAGGTCCCGTTTTAGATGTGAAGCTCTTTCAGATGTTAATTGGTTATGTAGTTTTCATACTGAATTACTAGTGTTCTACATCTGCTGTCATTGACAACAATATAGAAGCTGAGGAGTGCTTCAATTTCAGTAGACTAGATTATCTGTGGGTCTTTAAGGAAGATAGTCATAGATAAGATACTTATATTCATACTGTTATTTTCTATTTTGTATAAAAAATTTTGCTTGAGCAAGGTACATCATAGGCTATCCAAGCTGCTTAGTATTTTCAAAAGATTGGTAGTTGTAATTAGTATTTGATATATTTTTCTATGCGTACAATTATGTTTTGAAATTTTAATGAATATTCATATATAGAATGGTACTATGTGTTAGGACTAAAATTGTATTGCCCTCGGCATCTATGTTTCTTGCAGGAAATATTCACTAAAATATGCAAGTTGGTGCTCATAGTATTCTTTCTATTGGCCCTTGTTGGAGCAATATATTCTGGGTATAAGGGTCTCCTTTGGTTATCTGACTGGATGAATGAACTTGATGAGAAACGCCCAAAGAAGAGGGTACCAGGAAGTTTAATGTAGCTTTGGTTTCTCAAAGATCCGGCTACAGGGCTTATTATGTGCACATATTATTCTTTATGAAATTCATGGTTTGACATCAACACCATCTTCTGTCATTTTGTTGCAACTCAAAGACAACACACAGGAAGCAGTATGGATTTCATGGTCCTCTCATCTTTTTGACCATTTTTCCTCCTAGTTCGTACAGCTGGAAATAGTGCATCATCCCTAGTTAGGGCATGTGGGTAGAGTTGAAACAGTGGTTGTTTTGTTTCAGGGTTTTTTAATTTCTCAATTACCTTTCTTCATTTTCTTATTTTCACTAATTTAATTATAATATGAAAAGTACTTATTTAGTCTTGCTCAATTCACGTTGGATTGTGCACTCCATCATGGAATTCGCAAGTTTGAATCTGGAAGCAAATAAAGTTGTACACCTCATTGAATAATATATAGAGTAAATGGGTCTCATACACTAAATTTGATGTCTTGCTTGGTGGCAACCTAAAGAGTGTAAATTTCTCAAATGCATTATTATCTGTTTACTGTGTTGAGGAGATAACAGGATTGGGTTACGGTATTTCGAAGTAATTATTTATTAACTGTTGTTCTTTCTTGATGAGGTATACTTAAAGCCTTTGACTGATACAACATTCATTTTCTCATTGCCGATAATTTGTTTAGCTTTGATGGGAAAAAACGATTGCCATGATCACCTTCATCCTCGTAAATTGTAGTGTACGAACATTTCAATTTCATATTTTATAAGTTCATTTAGAGAAAGTTGTGGTATTATATATATCTTCCCAAAATTAATGATAGAACTTCTAGCTTTTAAATATGTTATAAACTGAGACATTGGTCTGTAATCTATGTAACCTAACCAATACAGTAAAGTCAGTTTGTTACAATCGAGTTGTTATAAGCTTTTATTTTTATGTTCAATGACAGAGCATGTTGAAAGTATATTCACTTCTTGGGTGCCTAATTAGTAATGGGATTGGCTCGCGGTTAAGGACACTGATAGATGCCGTGGATCTCCTGTAGTGTCTCTCAGACATAATTTATAACAATATACAATTTAAACTATTCGCATGATATTAGATATTTTTCAACTAAACATATTCCTTAATGCCATGGTGGGATTGCAAAATGCATGTTCATAATTTTTTAAATGTAGTTGAATAGCAATGACACTTTAATGGCCCATGATATGATTGGGCTACGTCACGTCTTTGAAGGATGATGAACATTTGAACATTAGATTATGTAAATTATGAACATAGGTAGTTGTAAATTTTAGTTATCAATATATATATACCTATATTTATTTCTTTTTTCTAATATAAGATAAAACCTTGATAAATAGATCTAAATAGATATTTCTCTTTATTTAGATCTATTCATATATATGATAAATAACAATCTATGGATAGAATGTAAATGTATATGGTATAATATGTATAATACATAGTATACAAACCCGTGTGTGAAATATTCTTGAAACTACATATGTACAACATTGTATTCACAGAAGGTAATGGAGAATTTTAGATTATTATTATTTTTTCTATATTTTATCTTCTTTCAATTGGTATCAGAGTTATGAGAGGTCCTTTAACATTGTATTCACAGAAGATAATGGAGAATTTTAGATTATTATTATTCTTTTCTACATTTTATATTCTTTCAATCGATATCAGAGCTATATTCACAGAAGATCAGGTTGAAGTTCTGTTGGTGTGCATACAAAATCATTGCACTGTTTAATTGTTGTGTGTGGATGTGCGGAAGAGAGACATGCCTAGCAGAAGTGTGGAAGGAGTCCCGCGTAGGAGAAATCGTAAAGAGGCGTCCAGGAGTCTTCCGCAAGTCTTCACATTATATTATGTAAACTGTGTGGGTGCACAAAGACGCGCAGGCGTAAGGTGTAAGGATATCTGCTGTTGCATTTTGCTTTTCTTTTCCAAAGATTGCCAAATGCCGCGTCATTCAGTTTGATATGTTCTATTCAAGTGTCTTCGTCTTGTAGCTTTGCAAGTGTCGTTTGCCCCAGGTAATCAGGTCTCTATGTTGTCCTGAAGTCAATGGTTACCTTTCAATTTTTAATAAATCTGCAAAGATGAAAGCCGACCCTTTGTTTTTCCAATTCATCTTGGTCAAAAATTGGTTTGATTGAGGTTAGTTCAGCCTACACTAGCACTTGCACCCCTTTGGGTGCAAGGGTTACGCCGATAGAAAAATATATATAAGTAAACATGGAAAGAAAGTGTGGTTTAAAATATATACAATCTTGTTTGCAAAATATGCAAAATATTTTTAATACATATTTGGAGATTTAAAATTGAGTGACCTTTTAGTCTACAAATGCTTATTATAATATCAGATCAACCAAAGTAATTATACATTTTGAAAGAATGTAAGATTTACATAAACATGAAATAAATAAAAAATATGATCACATTTAATAATGTATGATTGTAGTTTAAATTTAGCACTGAAAAAAGTAAATGCTTCCTACATTAAAGATTGAATAAATATCGTTTATTCTTAATTCATGAAATAGATTCATTAATGACATTCATTACAAAGTTTCTGTTGGTATAGACTACAAAATGTAAAAAAATGACTTTTTCATCAAAACACACAAACAACCAAAATGATGAGACAAGTAGTCAAATATGGAAAAGTTCAAATGTCAAAGAGATCTAAAGACTATGGAAATCAAGAGCCATTATTTATGATGATGAGATAAAAACGTGTTTTAAGCAAACGTTGGATTGAGGATAGATGTGAGTCATAGACTAACACAGACTAACATAGAGAGAAATACATGGAAATGGGATAACATCAACAAGTTAATGTTGATATACCTAAGTAGGTTATTGTGGTACATATACCAATTTTAAGGAATTGTCATTTTAAAGTTTTTTATTGCATTTGTTGAAGAGATGACAAAAATAATAATCTAGGTGCTAAGTAAGATGTGAATATGAATGAAGGCTTCAATGAAGATGAACTTAGTCAAGAAACATTTCTTTCTAAACTGCAACAAAATTAATTTCTTTTGTTACAAGAGTTTTTATAATTGTACATTTATATTTTGACCAATACTTACAAAATAGTTATTAGAGCGTAGAATACTTTTCAAATTGCTTAATTCAAAGAAATAATTATCTTGTGAAAACTTTTCAATACCATTTTATACTTCATAAAATGATTGCGTTGAAAGAACATGTATCAAATCCTTCAATTCTTTTCCTACAAAATAAATATGAACTTGAAATTTCAAATTAACCATTTAAAAAACACACAAAAAGACACATATATTGTCATAAAAGAAGTTGAAATAATAAACCCACTTCAAAATTATAGTTCCTTTAGACATCACGACTCTTATGCTTCTTCCATTAGTTGATCTGATTCAACATATCCACTACTACAATTTAATTTTTCTCTTCTCCAAAAATAATTAAGATAAATTAGGTGTTCTAATTTTCTTTCTCTATGAATTATTAACAACCATCATTTAAATTTTAAATAGCATAATATGTTGAAACAATAATTCCCAAGTTTTGTGTCTCTAGGTATGAAAGGGAAGAAAAGAAAATATATTAACATACTACCAAATTTAGATTTTTGTGTGCAAATGCTTTTCTCTTCACTATCGCAGAAAATGAGTGGTATCAGAAATTTCTGTCCATGACAAAATGGGCCAAACAAAGTAGATATATAAGTAGTGTTTTTAATTTCAAAGAAAGTTATTGAGAAAAAGTAGAAAAGGCGAGGAAAATGAAGAAAAGGAAATGATGTAGTCTATTATTTGCTGACAAAGGTGGCTAATTTAATAATAAATAACTATATAGTCAAGAAACCTTCCCTATTTGTTCGGATATTCTTATTCCACAGGTACCCACACAGGGAGAAGACACGTTTTAGGTCCATGAATCCCACGTTATGTTGAGCAGCATGTTCCACGTATTTTGTGTAGACGCCTACAAAAATATTGTAGTTTTGTTGTGTTCATTATGAATAGAGTGAATAAGCAGCTGCAGGCAGACTGGTGTGCAAACTCAATGAGAAAAAGCCTAGAGAAAGGCTGAAGAGAGAAGACAGGCTAGGTTAGAGAAAGAAATGAAAGAAGAAGAGAGAAAACAACATAAAGTGGTGGCTAGATTGGTAGAGGAATAGAGAAGGGATAAAAGATGAGAAATTGAAGGATAAAAGAGAGAGTAAACGGGAACTTGCTGCACAGAGGGAGAAGGAAATCAAAAGGGAGAGGAAGCAGATACAAAACATCAAATAAGATACATGAAAAGAATAAGAGAGTGCCTAAGGATAAACCTCGAGCTGATGGAGACGAGGTGGGGAAGAGAGAAATCACTTAGCAAAGCTAAATTATTTAAAGGGTAGAGTGACCTATTCCTTGATTTTCTCACATTAATACATATCTAATGTCTACCTGTATGGCAGGGAGCAGCAGAGAGCTTGGATTACATACTAGACACCATTCCAGCATAGCATTCAATGTAACCATATCTTTCCCTAAAATGCCATCTTTCATAAAGAAATGGCTTCAATTAACACAACCACCATCGCCACTTTAGTGGCTTAAAAGGTTAAATTTTTTAAAACAGTTATAAAAACGATTTGAGAGCATTTAAAACAGAATCGCGGTGGTCTAAAAGCGATTACAGAAACTACATGTGTATAGCAATGAAAAATTTAGTATAAATATTGCTGAGAAATAATGGCGGAAAGTACCGTGGATTGTTATAATGCCTTTTGCTGGTATGGCATGTGTGCAGTCTCCTCAATTTGCTTCCACTCTGCTTCGTAATCTTGTTGAAAGCTATTTTGTTTATATGCATTCGATTCATTCTTTTTGTAGGCCTACTAGGCGTTGGTATACAGTAATTTGTATAAATGCATTTACCAGCAACAGTGAATGGAGTACAATCAAATTGATGAGCAAAGAGATAGTTCATAGGATGTGCTTGATTCAAAGGGACATCCAAACACCGCTGGAGGTTAGATATTTTACCTCAGTAAATTGATTTGACTATCCGTCCACCAAATTCCATATCATTTAATGCATTTATAACATCTTGATTTTTTGGCAGTGAGAATGTTAGTTGCCTGAAACTGTAAGTTGTTTCATCCAAACTTCTAGTAGTATGACGGCGTGAGACAGGTTTCAGGCCGAAACCTCACACCATATATAGCCTATCGGCTAACTATCGGCTAAAAATTATCAGCCGCCTTTAAATTATAAAGCTGCAAATTATACTCATGTGGGTCGTATGGATTTAAATTGATTATATTATCTTCTACGTAGTTGAACATTTTTTTTTGCATTATCAAAGTGGAATGTCTAAATATCACCATGGAAGCCAATGATGATTTTGTGAGCAGTTGCATAAAGATTGAATAAAACGATTATTAGGGAAGAGTAATAAAAAAGAGGGATAATATGCATGAAAAGAGTCTTTTTTCTTAAGGGGAACTTCTATTTGGTTAAAAGGAAAATTTGGAGGATAAAATTATTGGTGTGAATATTTAAATGTAATTCGGAGGAATAAGTAGTTATATTTAAAGGGATAAGTATGCATTTTTGAAGAGGAATTAAGGTGTATTTGGAGTTTTAAGGTGTTTTTTTTTTTTGAAGAAATAGAAGTTTTATATTTCAAGGAATAAGTATGCATTTTTGAAGAGGAATAAAGGTGTATTTGGAGTTTTAAGGTGTTTTTTGAAGAAATAGGCATTTGTAAGGATTTTGAGAATTATTAATTGCACCTATATAATGGGATCTACTTTGTATGAAGATAGTATTTTATTTTTATGTACTAAAATTGATAACTTAAAAAAAGTAAATCAAATGCTTAGTGTTGAAGGTTATTTCAGCCCACTTTTATGTAATTTTATGTTAAATATATTTTTCTACAACATGAGATAGATAGGTTGAAGGATCAAATGTCCGATGCCTTAGCACAAAAGAAAGATGTTGAACAAGATGCTCCTTCTAACACTTACACACAACAAGTGAAAAACTTGTGAGAGTTTGGGAGTCTCAAAAAATAAACGAGGAAATTGTGGTCTTGGCTATAAGGGTTTTGTTGGGTCTTACGTTCCATAGTATTCAAATCCCATCAAATTTGTATCTAGAGGTCTTACGAGTACATGTAAAGTTGAATCTTTCTCTACCAATGTCAAATTGGTTCAATCAAAATTGTGCTCCTATTGTGGTTGTCATGGTCATACATCACTTTATTTTTTTAAGCCATTGGTCAATTCTTTACTATTGATGTTGTCACAAAAGCTAGAATGAGTTTTCTTTATGCCAAATTTTGTTTGCATTGAGATTGGTTCTAGGCTGCCCAACAATGTTAAGTTGTGCTCCAAACTTGGGGTTTGGGAGCAAAAATTGCATTATGAGACCTCAAGGTCATACCACTTCCATGATATTGGGTTTATTTCCTTGTTCTGCCATGATTTCAATAAAATGATGAACTCTAATGGTCCTCAACCCAAGGAGATGTTGATGTTGGTAAAGTATGAGGTCATGATTTCCCTTAATTGTCATCAATTCCCTATTGAGGGGAAGAGATTGTTGGACCACTCTATTGAGGGTAAATGAGCGCCTCTCAAGGTTAAAAGGAAATTAGTGCTTGAGAAACATTCAGTTGATTTGAATAGTGGAAAGTCTCATTCTAGCCTTGCCCCTCTTCTAAGACCTTTGATGAAATTTGGGTTCAAACCACCTTGATCTGGTTCTTGGCTTCGGTCTTTAGCTTTGTTGGGTTCTACTACTCTCTTCTTCGTAGCTGGTTTCGTCTATCCCTTGGGAGTCTTTTGTTTGATGGTCTTTTTTGTTTTTTGTTCTCTCATTCTTTGTGAGACTCCTCTCTTTTGCCTATATGGTTGATCTGGAATGGGTTGGGGCCCTTTCCGCTTTATCTAATCAAAACATAACTTTTTAATAAATATGTCTATTGTTACAAAATAAATTTGTAATATTTTAAATTTATTAATTATAATATTCATACAATTATTGTTTTACACTTGATAAATTAAATTGTTTCTATATGAAAATATTAGACTTGACCTTAGGCGTTTTTGGCCAAAGTATGATATTGAAATCAACATTTTTCACCAATTTTTCACTTTATGAAACATTAAGCAATTAAACCATTAATAATTTGGAGATGATGTGAACTAAAGATTTGTGAGGATTTTTATGTAGATTTTAAATATATATATTTAAAAAAAAATAGAAATAAATTGTGATTTTTTTAGGTAACTTTTAATAGTTTATTTTTTATAGTAAACAACATTTTTATAAAGTGACATTTATGTCATAACACAACTTATTTTATTGAAATGATAAAATTATACTTTTTAAAATAAAGATTTGTAACATAATATTTAGTGCATGGATATCTTTTCATAGTTTTTTTGTTGTATACATATTTTAATTAATTTTTGAAGTTAGAGTAATTATAATTTGGATATAGGTGTATGTCATAACGCATAACTTGTTTTGTATATATTGAAATTAATTATTAATTTTTTATTGAAACAATCACATCAATACCTAGTGCACATAATTTTTAGAAAATTTTATCTATTTTTCTATTTTTTACGTGTGTGAAACAAATACCTTGATGTTTGGTGAAAATTCTACATTCATAAGAAATAAAATATAAATATAATAATAAAATTAAAAATATTCAAAAATATAATTTTTGGAAAGCTTATAATAAGGGCTACATACTTACAAAACATAATTTCTAAATGACTTTATTTGATCCCTCCAAAGGTAAAGAAAAAGTGTGTTTTTGTCAACATTTTGATAGGTGCAAAGGAGACTCCATTGTGGGTATGATTTAAGACTAGAGGGGTTTTATCCAAGGGGGTTTGATCTAAGGGGGTCTTACCCAACCCTCTTTAATTAAAACCTTTTAGATATAACACCTCAAAGCTTAAATCGTATTTTTTCATAAATAATATATGATTTCAAGTAAAATTTGGGACGTCCCAAGTTTGGGACCCATTATTGTGGGATGATCAATAATTAGCTAAGTTTTAAGTCTAAAGGTAATAACAAAATATGTGATTGAAGGAATTTTAATTCAAGCCAATTTGTTGGTCATTAGAGAAACATGCAAGAAGACATCTTAATGAGAGGTTTCATTATTACCTTTTGAAGATTATATTATACAAACATCTTGTTTTCCCCTATACTTCTAAGAAGATAATAAACCATCTAAAGAGGCACCAAATTACTTGATTTCCTTTCCAATGATGAAGTATATTTCCTTTGTTACACTATACTTATCCAAGATAAAGACATGGATCTAGGGCATGTCTCAAGTGCTTATGGTTGAAAGACCAATGGGGAGGGGAACCTATAGTTCTTTATAAGGAATTTTAACCCCTTGAATTATATTTAATTTGGTTTGAAAATTATTATTGTCATCTTCCCTAAAGCTAGCTTGGCTTAATGATTCATTGAAACAAGTAACATGGTAGAGAGAATGAGTCTAAGAGAGGTTGGGGTGATTCTAAGTAGAGTCTTATGGAGTGAGATATGGCTTTTTAAGATGTTAGACCACGTTCATTCTTTATAGGTGTTTACTCCCAATTCCTTGCACTGATTTTATGATGCCTCAATAAGGAGTTTAGATTAAGTGTTCAATTTTAAACTCAAGTAGAGGGAAATTTTCACAAAACACTAATAAAGAGGCATAACAACCTCACATTGCCTAAAAATATTTCATAAGTAACTTATTTAACAATCATATTTGGTAAATATTCATTAACTGGGTTGTAGTCTCACATGGGATTAATGGAGCATAGGGAGCAAAAATGAGAAAATTTGAGGCAAACTAAGAGGACATAAATAATGAAAGTAGCTTGAGAATTCTTACAACCTTAGTCAAAGTTAAGAGGAAATTTTATGGTCTTTGCTTCATGCCCATGTTCTCAATAATCCTTAAAAAACTTATGGAATAGAGCTTAGCTAGTGGTCTTGAGTCTATGGTATTTATCAAGTTCATGTTGTAAGATGGTGCTCAAGGGAATCAATGTTTGACATTTGGATTGGTAGTGACATGGACTATGCCTTGAGTGAATTAAGAGTAGACAAGTGGCAAGATCTATCAAGTTTTATTAGTCCTACAATCGATCTGTGAGTTCCTTAGGTACAATTTTATTGAGTGAATGAATTTAGTTCTTTATACTCTATAAATTCATGTTTTTAAGATCTAGATGTATACTTGATATGAACTTTGATCTAAGATGCCTCTAGGTGTGATCAATATTCTCAAATATCGAAGCTTTATAATGTTAGACATGAGAAAGCAACCTAATCAAGGTTGATTGGATCTTCCATGTTTGCAGGGAACATATGGAGCATCAAACTTGAACATGTAGACAAATTCTAACCTAATGGGAAGAACTCAACTCTGAAAGGACTTCATGAACTACAAACTTTGAAATCCTTAGAGGCAAAAAAGTGAGCAAACTATGACTGATGAACCCAAAATTTTATTAAGTGAAATTATTAATTCTTTTCACGTTCTTGCTTCTTGTAGGCCTAAGTTGATCTATATAACTAAGTTGAGTGAGCATTTGAAGTCCAAAATATCAATTATTTGGGGCCTACACTTGGTGGGCCCAAGATTTTAACTAATCAAATTTTGAAGGGGATCTTGTGTCTAAGGTTTACTTTACCTCATTCTCATGTTTTGGTTGCACCCCAAAACCTTATGTAATAAAGCTCAACAAATGGTCTTAATTATGTGGTATTTCTACTCTCAAAGTTCACAATTGTAATGTGACACCTAGGTGAATTAGGGTTTGACAAGTGGTATGGTAGTGACATGGACTATGGCTCAAGGGACTCACAAGTAGACATGTGGCTATATTTTTAAATTTTTATTGGCCCATTAGATTAGTTTATGAATTCTCTAGGCATAAGGTAATAGATATAGGTTGATTTACTAGATGAGTCTAGGTCGGTTACAATCTTCAAATTCATGGATTTATTTACTTGGAAGTGATAGAAGTAAATTATTTATTATATATTGTAACTCACACTCGATCAAACCAATTTACTTACTACTTGATCATGATCAAAATAGATGATTATATATCTTTGACTTACCTATCATCCCTAGCATAATAACTCAAAAAAACTTAGCTACCTAATACAACAAATATTTCAATTCCTTTCACATCTTAAATCCTAATTTTGGATAAAGTATGTTTAAATATTTTAAATAGACATTTTCAAATGAGTCATACAATACAAACAAAATTCAACAATTCCATTAGAAAAATCCTTATCTAACCTACACATTTAGGTGATGGAATCATACAAATATCTTCCAAGATTGATATTTTTATACTTTCATCTAAAATAGTTAGTCAAAATTTAGAGTATTTCCTCTAAATTCCTACAAGCTACTCAAGCATCATCTTCATGTAGTCATTGGACTTGCAAGCACTCTCAAGTGATTAAATAGCCTACTAATTGCATAAAGAAAGAGTAACAACTTGATAGGTACTAACATTAATGTTCTTGTTTTAAAGAAGCAAATGATTGGAAAGAAACATGTAAACTTTTCTTTTTGTTTTATGAATATAACATACTATAAGAAAACACAAAATAAGGGATTGAAGTATATTCCTTGCTAAAATGCATGGAAAAATGAGATTTCCAATGGTCTTATTACTCATCTTAGGTGACACACACAAAGAAAGCCTAGAAGCATGAAGATGAAAAGTTATAATTTTTTCTTTATTGAATTTAAAATTAGTTAGTTATAGTTCTCTCAATTTGTTGCCTCCAAGGATTCTAAAGTTTATAGTTTGCAAAGTCATTTTAAAGTTGTTTTCTTCCCATTAAGTTCAAAATTTTCCATGTGTTTAATTTTGTTTTTTCATGTGTTTCTTGTGGAATTGAAAGATCTCACCAAACCTAATTAAGTAGCTTTGCCATGTTTAATATTGTAAAGCTTGGAGGTTCAAGGAGATTGATGGAAAAATCAAGAAGCACCTTATGTCAATGTTTATCTTAAGTCCATGTCTAATATCTTAAAGCTATGAGTTTGTAGAGTAGCACCCATTGGACTTAAAACTTTGAAGTCTAATTGTGCTTTATTAAATGAAATATATAGGTTCTTGCTTCTCATGGACTTGAGCCATCTTATATAATAGAGTTGAGTATACATTTGAATTCTAGAACACAAGTTGAAGTTTTTGGTGCCCATGCTTGGCAAACTTGAGAGTTTCATTAATCAAATCGTAAAGGGGGCCTCATGTCCAAAGTTTGATTTGGTTCATGCTTGTGATCATGGTGGACCCCAAATCCCTATGCAATAGAGATTAATAAGTTGATTTTTTTGCAAGGAAAATTGACAAAGTGAGACTCCTTAAAACATATGAAAAGTAACAAAAGCGCCCCATATTTTAAACTCGACCATGGAAATGTTTGATCTTAAGCCAATGAATTGACATTTAACAAGTGTTGAAGTATTTATTTATAAGGTAATTTTTTCTTTTTCTCTTATGGCCCCTATTAACACATTATATTATAGGACTAGATTATGTGTTGGATATTTTATTCTAGTGGAGACCACCTTCTTGTTTTGAAAGAAATAATTTAGCTTTGTAATTACCTTATAATATGAGGGAATATGCTATTGAAAATGAAAATTCTCCCAAGATTACTACTAGAAATTTCATTCTCTAGTAGACATAGATTGAATACCATTGCATACTTTCCACATTCCAATTACAATCATAAAATGCCATTTCCATCAACTACTCATCTCAATCTCACAACATCATGTAGAGGGGGCTAGTTGATGGAGGTGTTGTACATTCTTCTTGCTACATCCACCCCCCCACTTGAAGTGTCCTCTATATATCTTCAATTGTTGTAGACATACTTTGTGAAGGACATGATTTCACAAATAAAAAGTCCACTCTTCCATCACTCATAAGTAATTTGCATTTCCTACATGCTTAACTTGTCAAAACAACTTACTAACATGTATGTGAAGTATACATGTAGGTAGTCACATGTTTCATCAAATACAATGAATAAGTTTGAAACCCAATCAATTTGCATTTCCTAGCATACACCCAACTTGTGCCAAAATCAAATCCTTGCAACATGTTATGAACATCTATCAAAGCATTAAAAATAGAAGAATTTTGTCAGATGTTGATATTGAGATTACCCTCATTGATATGTATGCAAAATGTATATGAAGGCTTTCAGTTTCTATTGCAACTTAAGAAAACGGGAATGTGTCGAACAATTCTAATATCGATATATATTGACACTTGTCTTTATTTGAAAGACTTTATGTAGGAATTTGAGTCTATAAAAAAAAATGACCTGGAATAGAATGGTATATTATTAAACACTAGTTATATTATATTATATTTTTTATTTATATATTAAATATTAAATATAATAATTATAATATATTAAATACTAGTATATATATCTTTTAATTAATCTATATAAAATATGTCGAAAGATGTCAAGAAAACTTAAAATAAAATAAAAATAATTGTATGGATTATGAAAAACAAAAATCATTACAATTAAACAATAAAAATAGAATGTAATTATGAAGTTTAATTATATTAGAATACATGCATATATGTATGTATATATAGATTGGTTATATTAAATGATAATATTATATTGTTATTAATATTAATATTATATTATTGTTAATATTATTATTATTATATTAATAATATTAGTATTATACTATTATAATTACTAAAATATAATTATTCTCTAATTATGTTGAGACTTGTCTCTATTCCAGGGACTTTATGTAGGAATTTGGGTATGTGAAAATTTTGGCCCAAAATAGAACGGTGAAATATGCTTGTTTTTTTATACATTATTTCCAATTTTCCAAAAATATCATATTGTCATATGAAACGAAACTTTTTTATAACTTATAGTAACTTTAATTATTATTTATCATATTTCACATTAACATAGTAAACTTTCTAATTATTGTCACTTAAACTTTTGTTGTTTCTAAATTCTAGATTTGATTATGTGAGAGCTTTAGCAACAGATATGCTATACATTAATGTTTATTCAAATTTGACTATATATGTATTTATATCCATACATTTATATCTTTGGTTTTTGTGGTAATTATATAACTTTAATTTTTATAAAAAAAAATTATTATAAATGCAACTAGTTTTGTTTTTGCGGCTTTGTCTAATCAAATTAATTAAATCTAGAAAAAACTAAAGTGACAGTATCATGGATTATGAAAATGTACTAACATTAATTCTAATTATTCTCCATGAAAGATTATACTTTTACTTGTAACTTGGATAAATAATTAACACAAAATAATTCTTTATTACAAATGAATAATGAAGAATATCACAACCATTTATTGTATTACAAACGAGAAACAATGTTAGATCACTTTTTAAGGTGAGTAGAACATGCAAGATCTTGTACAAATCACGCCACTTTTACATTTGACACAATTGATACCAGTCTAGAGGCTAGTAGTGGTGGTTAATTTTGAAAGGAAAGCCAAGTGCGGAAATGCTTCCCTAATGTAAATCAATTAAGAGAGGGTTGCAAAACTTTGTTTCAAATCCTTTTAAATTTTATAGTTAACATTCAAGAATGCACGTCATTTAGTTATTTTCAAATTTAAACACATAAACCACAAAACACAGAATTTACGTGGGAAAACCCTTTCGGGAAAAAACCCACACACCAAAGCACACATCAATTGTATTACAGTAAAAATCTATTACATATAATATGCAGAGTCTATGCTCTTGCAAGTTTTGATTCATTATGATACAAGATTCTAAAGTGAATTTGGTAGCATAACAGTATACATATATTACAATAGAAGCACACTACAAAAAATGCACTAAGGCATCAATATATACTTCTCATACATGGACATCCAACATTTCCATGTGTCAATCTCTTAGTATTTGCATGCATACAAATTGAAATCGACAACATGCATGAGTCCCAAGTGACCTGATTAGCAACATATCAAACGTGTACGTACATGCAACAACATGCAAGTATTGCAGGTCCAAAAATCAAGCAACCTCACATGTTAGGCATCCCATAGAGAAAATCAAGTCAAATACCAAATTAGAACTCAACCATGACTCCTAGTCACTCCTAGTGACAACTTTGTCTTCGTTTAGAAACATTCCCTTTCAAGCTTCAGTCAACAAGTCAAACACATGTCACATGACATCATGGTGCTCCTCCTTGAGGTTTTCATTCTAAATGCTAAAATGAGTGGCTAGGTGACAAGTGTCACCCTTCCAAGTTGCTTTCGCTTTTTCGAAGAGATAAACTTGCACACAAGTGGACCTCGCCAAAGCTTGCTTCCGAAATAGATTGCCACTTGTTAACATGGCACATATTTTAGAGGCTTCAAAGTTTTCTTCTTTCTAAATGAGTACCCATGTGACATGTGTCACATTTTTATCCTTTTGCACCTTTCATGTAGGGTCAACTCTCCATTGAGTCCCACAAAGTGCCTTAGCAATTTGGAAATAATTATTTTTGTATTTAATAAAAATAAAATCAACAACTTAGGGGAAAATAATTAATTAAATTATCATGGGACTCACTAAGGTTGAGACACCTTAATCCTAACATTCTCCCACTTGTTGAAGACCTTGCAAGAGTCTTTGTATCACACTGCTCAAGCCACAAGGCCTATAGAACTGGCACACCATCTAAACTTCTTTGTGCTCACTGGCTTCATCAGTGCATCAACAATATTCACTAAGGTGTCCACATTTTCCAAGTTCACCTTTCCATATTCCACCATATCACAAAAAAATGAAACTACACATCAATGTGCTTTGTTCTTACATGGAAAGTGGGATTTTTCGCTAAACAAATAGCACTCTAGTTGTAACAACAAATAGTAATATGTCCTAAATCAAAACCAATATCCGAACACAATCTCTTAATCCAAATGGCCTCTATACAAGCATGGGTAGTTTCCATGTTCTTTGCTTTAGTAGTGGATAAAGAGACTACAACCTATTGCTTACTCATCCAACTTATTGCACCACCAAACATGGTGAAAACATATCCACTAGTAGATATCTTGCTATCAATATCACTTACCCAATCTAAATCCACATAGCCATGATGAATGCTCACTAAATGTTGAAGTCTAGTAGGATAACCATGAAAACACAAGGCATACTCAGATGTACCCCACAAGTACCTAAACACTCTCTTTTTTGTATCCTAGTGCACCCGTCCAGGATTAGCCATAAACCGACTAAGGACTCCCATTGCTTGGGAAATGTTTGGCCTCGTACATACAATAGCATACATCAAGTTTCTAACAACACTCGCATAAGGAAATATGGTCATATCCTCCATCTTGGTAGGAGATATTGGACAATTCTCCACAAAAAGCTTCATCCCCTATACAACTAGAACAACCATCTATCTGCAAGTGGTCATATTGAATCTCTCCAATAGAGAATTCACACACTTTCTTCGGCTTAGCCAAAGATTTCTATTATCTCTATCTCTTCTGATCTCAACCCCCAAAATATACCTCACTGCATCCACATCTTTCATCTCAAACTGTGTTGACAAATGAGACTTCAAATTTGAAATCATGCTTTTTCCATTCCCAATGAACAACATATCATCCACATACAGGACAATAATGAGAATGTGACCATTACCAGTCTTGTAATAGACATAATGGTCATATTTGGATCTCAGAAATCCCAAGGACAACACATAGGTGTCTAACTTTTGGTACCGCATCCTAGGAGAATATTTTAGACCATAAAAAGATTTTCTCAACTTGCACACCAAAGTCTCTTTACCTTTCTCAATGAAATACTCTATATGTGACATAAATTTCCTCCTCCAAGTCACCATGAAGGAAAGTTTCCTTCACATCCATTTGCTCGACTTCCAAGTCATAAGATGCTGCAAGTGATAACAAGAATCGAATGGATGTCAGCTTGGCTACAGGAGAGAAAATCTCCCCATAATGTATTCCCTCCACCTTGGAATATCCTTTCACGACCAACCTTTCCTTATGCTTCTCAACACTATCATCAAGACCCATTTTCTTTTTGAACACCCATTTATAACCAATAGGTTTTTGTCCTTCACGAAAATGTACTAGATCCCATGTAACATTATTTTTCAATGCAACCATCTCTTCATTCATGGCTTCCATCCAAGAGTCTGCATCATGCATACCCATAGCTTCTCTAACTATCATAGGATCATCAATGTTAGAAATCAAAGAAATAATGTAACTAGAATCTAACATAGAATACCTAAGTCTTTTCGGTTGTTTCCTTTCTCATGTCGACCTCCTCAACTACTGAGGTTTAGGTTCTTGCTCTTCTTCAGAGTTGTTAGAGCTGCTAGAGCTCTCCTCATCATTAGGTCCACCAGGAGCACGTAGTTCATCTCTCTCAAGAGTAGGTGGAATTTGAACTACCTCCTTCTAATTTTCTTCCTTCTCTACTTGTAGATCAAATATGGAAGGTTTCAACTCACGAAAGATCACACTCCTACTATAGAGCATCTTCTCTGCAACTAGATCCCAAAGCTTGTACCCTTTCACACTGACACGATAGTCGATGAAGATACACTTCAATTCCTTATTCTCTAACTTAGATCTTTTCACACTAGGCATATGAGCATATGCCTCACAACCAAAGACTCTGAGATGTCTCATTAAGGGCTTCTTTCTAGACCATGCCTCAACAGGTGTATTTTCAACAAGTGTCAAAGTAGGAGATCTATTAATTAAATAATGTAGCGGCTACAACTTCAACCTAGAAATTTTGTTCAAGGCCAACACCACTCAACATACTCCTTGCTCTCTCCATCAATGTTCTATTCATCTTGTCCACAACTCTATTTTGTTGTGGGGTGTATGGAGTTTTCTTGTGTCTCTCGATCCCATGGTCCTTATAGAACCTATCAAATTTTGTGAAACAAAACTCGCCATTGTTATACATCTTCAAGCACTTAATTTTTCTTCCAATCTGGTTTTCAACCAAGGATTTGAATTCCTTAAACCAACTAAAAAAAATAGATTTACTTATGAGGAAATACATAAATGTCCTAGAATAGTCATCTATTTATGAGATAAAATACACATATCTAGACAATGAAGGAACATTAACTGGACCAAACACATCAAAATGCACATAATCCAAAACCATAAAAGATTCATGAGAACTAGAATAAAAAGAAACATAGTGCTATTTTCCATATATACAATATTCACACAAATCAAACTCGAGATTACAATCATCAAGGTCTTCAACAAGGCTCTTATTTTTTAGGGCTCTAAGACCCTTCTCACCAATATGGCCAAGCCTTTGGTGCCAAAATATTGTTTTCTCTACTGGGAGCTTCATCTCCAAAGCATTGTCACCCTTAGGTACCGAGAAAGCATGACCATCATATGTAGACACCACAGTCTTCTTCTTTGCTCAATCTATTGGTGAGGATAAATAATCCAAATCCTTTTTCTTGGACCTCACAGAAGCACTATTGCATAGAACTGTGCATGCATCCAACTTATACAAGCAATTCAAACACCTTTAGCAAGCACCATAGAACCTTTGGTCATCTTGCATCCACCACTTGAGAAAATAATATGTACTCCCACATCACTCAACTTTCTCACTAAGAGTAGGTTTTGTGCCAAACCAGGGATATGTAGTACACCATCAATCCCCTTCACTCTACCATCAGGGAATCAAATCCTTACTCTTCCACTACCAACAATCTTCAGGTAATAGTCATCACCCTAAGTCAATCAACCCTTCCCACCATCATATTCTTCATACTTTGAAAACAAACCTTTGTGAGAGGTCACATGGAAAGAGGAACCTAAGTCAATCAACCACACATCTTATGATGCATATGTTTCCAAGACTGTGAAAAATGCATCTACATCTTCATACAAGGATTCAAAATCAGAGGACTTGTCATTTTTCTTCTTTTTCTCCTCTTTACAATCTTTCCAGAAATGTTCAAATTTTACCTGATTCCAACACTTAGCAGCATTTTTACTGGAGGGGTTTAGTCTCCGCAGGGGCTTGGACTTTCCGAGCTGTTCGCTTTGTTTGCTTTCCTTTGATCTACGCCCTACAAAAAAATAAGGCTCGCCGGACATTTTAGAATATTTCCTTCATCTCATTTGGTGCCGTTGTTGGCCCGCATCTGGATGTGAAGTGGTTTGTTGTGCTTCAATAGCCATCACCAAAGTGGTTACGGTCTGGCGAAAGGCCTTGGCCAGAGCGTATTTTAATGGATGCATTGTCATAGCCAATCGCACGGCGGCAAGCCCCTGGTTGATGCTCTTATATTGAAGTAGAACAGGCGATCAATAGGTGATTATACTTCTCCATCCTTAGGAATACAACTTCGCGCCATGAGAATGAAATTGTTTGGCGAAAGTTTAGGTATTATCGCAGATTATTTCGTCTCGGCGGTCTTGCTCCGGGACGTTGGGGCACAAAATCAATAACGCGGTCTTATCATACCCTTTCTTTGATTAATTGGGGACTTAATCCCTCCATGGGGTTTTGTGGTTTCTATCTTCCCGGACTCATTTCAAGCCCGCGTCTCCATCCTAGAAATCTCCTCCATTTTTGGGGTTTCCACAACTCCTTTCTCATACATTAGATTTCCCTTAAATATCTCTATTCTTTTTGGAGATGTGCTTGTCCGTTTGCCAAAAGGGTACAGAAATATATCTAAAGAACTCCCAATCTAGATCTGCAAAGCCATTTGAGCCCAGCGGGATGGCAAGAGTTGGCTAGACTCCTAGCCTAGCTGAAAAGAAAAGAGACCAAGTCTGAGAAACACTTCCTAATGCAAATCAATCATGAGAGGGTTGCAAAACTTAGCAATCGCTTTTTGGAATTACAATTAACGTTAAGGTACGTTGTTTATTTCTGTATTTGACACACAGAGCCACAAAACTTCAGAATTACATAGGAAAAGCGCTGAAAGAGCCACCAAAAGGGTACAAATCAATTGTATTACAATAAAAAATGATTACATGCAATATTCAAAGTCTATGCTCTTGCAGGTGTTGATTCACTTTGATACAAGATTCTAGAGTGAATCTAACAACATAACAATATGCAAATATTACAATAGCATCACACTAAAATAAATGAACTAAGGCATCAATATATACTTCTCATACGTACGGCATCCAACATTTCCATGTGTCAATCCCCCAGTCTCTGCATGCATGCAAATTGAAATCGACAACATGCACATGTCTAAAATGACCTGATTAGCAACCTATCAAACATGCATGTACATGCAACAACACACAACAAAAAGCAAGGATTGTAGCTCCAAAAATCAAGAAACCTCACATGCTAGGCATCCCATAGGGAAAATCAAGTCAACTGCCAAATTAGAACTCAACCATGACTCCTAGTGACAACTAAGTCTCTGTTTTGCAACATTCCCTTTCGAGATTAAGTCAACAAGTCAAAAACATGCCACATGGCATCATGGTGCTCCTCCTTGAGGTTTTCACAATTCTAAATTCTCAAATGAGCACCTAGGTGATAAGTGTCACCCTTCCTTGCTTCTGCTTTTCTGAAGAGATAAACTTGCACACAAGTGGACCCCACCAAAGTTTTCTTCTAAAATAGACTTCCACTTGTCAACATGGTGCACCTTTTATAGGCTTTAAAGTTTTCTTCTTTCCAAATGAGTGCCCATGTGACATGTGTCACATTTTTATCCTTTTGCACATTGTATGTAGGATGTCAACTCTCTATTGGGTCCCACAAAGTGCCTTAGCAATTTGGAAATAATTATTTTTGCATTTAATAAATAAAATCAGCAACTTAGGGGAAAATAATTAATTAAATAATCATGGGACTCACTAAGGTTGAGACACCTTAATCCTAACAAATTTTTGTGTTCAATTCTATGGATACGAAGGAGATCATATCCTTAGACCACAAGGGTTGTCAAATATGCTTAGGAGTTGTGACCATAGAAAATGTATCTATTTTGGATTGCCAAATATGAAGGTGTTTGTAAATGAGATTGACACCTTGATACTAGTTGGATGTACCAAGAAGATACTAAAGTGGTAGTAAATATGCTACCTAGACATCAACTAGGACCAAACCACGAGGAAGGTTCAGTGTGACATTGAAAGTCCATAGTTCCTCTTTGAGGGCCTCTATCAAAATGGAGATTGATGAAATGATAGGTTTCAATGGGGAAAAGATTGAAAGAATTCTACTCCCACACACGTAGCGAAAGTACTTATCTCCATCAAAGCTCCTCATCCTAGTTCAAAAATTGGCTCAAGAGCCAGGTGAACCATATCAACTTCTTTCTAATTCCACCCATTTTGAAGGGAATTGGTCTCTCCTTTCCTCTAAAACTGTATAATTTGAGAAAAAAATTAAAGTATCCCCAATAATACCATGGCATCATCCTTATTTACCTCACAAAATAGTCAGAATTCTCATAATTCAGGACACTACACTCAAAACCATATTGTGGACTCAAGAATTATTTCAATTAGATTCACCATCCCTCTTTATAGAAAAATTTATAGGTTAACCCAACAAAAAGTATGTGTGATCTAGATTCTTGCATGTCCTTGAAAATATAGCATACACACTCTAAAGTATGATTCCTTCTTTTTGGAGGCATCGCCAACACATGGGAGAGTCATTGGAAATGAAAAATGTTATTTGATTTGACATCTTTCTTTAGGTAGAGTACCTCGTAGTATTAAAAAGATACAAAATGTATTACAAGAATTAAATTCCCAACACACTTTTGATTAGAAGAGGGGATTAATAATTATTGTTTTTCTTAAAGATCTTCCACTTGGTGGTTGGCACTATCACATTAAATTAAGATCATCAAGTTGGGGTTGGACCTATCCTTAGCTATAGAGTCAAATAGACATATAAGCCCTCCCATCACAATAATTCATACATATTTCAATGGATAATTTCTTATTATTGACTTGCAATAAAATATCTTATGTATAGAATTCAAATGCAACTCTAGTTCTACTAAAGAATCCCTATGCAACATAACACCCCCTGTATCTTATAAAGAGTATTTAGTTTATTCCTTAAAAATAAAATAATTTATACAATACTTGACACATGATTTTGTTCAAAAATGAACTCAATATTCCTTGTTCATTTTATTCATAAGAGTGAACTGCATTACAATTTGGAGTATACTTTTAATATATTTCAATTGAAAATATACATTGGCATAATTTATGGTTTTTAATTTGATGGAGCTTTCTCAATTTCCTAGGGTTTTCCTTTGAATATTTGGTAGGGTTTTGTGCCCTAAGTCCTAAACCCCTAGATATTCTATGGTATTGTTATTTTTCTTTTGTTTCATTGTTGACTTGGTGTAGTCTATTGAAAACAACTTATGTGACTATCTCGAGCTATTATGTTCATTATTTTTCTCAACCCATTTCCTAACAAATGCCTATTGGCATTTACCCCATGTGCATTTTGAAATGCTTAAGTAACCCTTTTAGGTTCCTACTTGAGTGGTTCTTTCCATTGGACTATGTGTCATCTTCTCATTGCAACATGTTCGCTTAGTGCATCATATTTTTTCTATCCTCCATCACAAACATAAGTTGTGACATTGTTATACGATGCCATTTTCCATCTTTTCCTTTGGTTGATTTATGGTTGCACGTCTCCTTGGATGATATTGGAATAGTTCATACGCATGAGGGATGAGTGATCATAGATGAGTCATAAAAAAATTAAGGCCCATGAGCCCAACTATCCTACCCATGATCTAGAGCTTGCAACTATTGTACATGCGCTTATAATATTGAGGTATTTTATTTTGGGGCATCATTTTAAATTGTATTATGATCATTGTAGCCTTCAATATATATTTACTCAACCTCATTTGAATTTGCACGACAAATATGATGGATGGAGTTCCTATGTGAATATGATTTTAATGTACATTATATAAGTGGAAAGGATAATATGGTTGTTGATGCTTTCATTAGGTGACAACATGAGTTGATGGTGTTTGACCATGATTTTGGACTTGAGATCTCAGATCCTCCAAAATTTTCCACAAGATGAATGGTTTTTTGAGGTTTAGTAACATGTTCACTCGTGGAGGGCCCTTAAGGGAAAATACACTCAATTTACTCTTGAGGTATATGGTTTGTTGTGTAGTAGGGGATACATTTATGTGCCTTCATTTGTGGAACTTTGTACTGTGATTTTATCTAAGGATCATATGGTGCCTTATGTTTCTCATCTAAGGGTGAAGAAGATGCATGTGAATCTTTTCCAGTTGTATCATTGGTCAGGTATGCACCATGATATTGTGGAGTTTGTGGCTAGGTTTCTCGAGTGTTAGAGGGTTAAGGAAAAGGCACTAGAATTCAATGGGATTTTATGTCCCCATGAGATTCTAGAGTGGAAATGGGACATTATTTCCATTGATTTTATCTTTGGGTTACCTTTTCCATTTGGATGACATGATGCCATTTTGGTGTTTGTCAATAAATTGACTAAGATTGCTCGCTTCTCTCTTGTCAAGACAACATACACAACACCGATAGTGGCTTGAGTATTTCTTGATGATATTGTTAGGTTGCATGGAGTTCCTCATGGGATCATTTGGAATAAATACCAAGTGTTTACCTCAATATTTTGGATAATATTACAATGGGATTTGGGGACACAATTTTAATTTTAGTATTTTTTATCACCCTAAGATTGATGAGTAGACTGATAAGGTGAATCATCTTGGAGGATATGTTACAAATGTATATGATGGACCTGTTACCAAATTGTTCTTTCAGCCCAATCAGGTTAGGCTAGGACAACACTGATGCTTTCTACTTTGTAGAAGGAGAAAGGTACAAAAAAAATTATGCTAAAGTTACTAATAATCATACAAATAGTGCCATGAAATGAACTTTAAGTTTTCATTATGCAATTGCTTTATAAAAAAGAGGAATAGTACATAATTTTTTTCATAAAGTAGTTGTTTAAATTAATTACAAGAGATGTTTATGAGTTTCCCACACAAGTTGTGGGAATAAATGAATGAAATACAATAAAAGACAAGATGTACATCTAAAAGTAAAAGACATGTAAGAGAGAAGGGATCTGTCATTGTCTGAATGATGAACCCCATTGTTGATCAACTACATCTTCAAATCCTTTGTTGATAGCTCTAGAGGTGTTTGTAATGGATAGAGAAAATGATGTTAGAGCTCAGGATTCCATGTCTCTAATGTGTTAAACCAATAGATATATAGCCTATCTCTTGTTATGCATCAAATATAGATACACAGATTAGATACAATTATCATGAAGGTCTAGGAAAAGTAAAGATCATCTAGTTATCACAAGGGGCTTTGTTATTTTTAGTTTTCTTAACTTATTTGTTGACTGTGCAAGTACATGTATAATCTTATCATACAAATCAGTAGAGAAGTCATAGCACAGGACATAAAGAGCAATCTTGTACTATATTTCCATGTCTGAGATAGTCTGAGGGTATGATAACTTCAATGAAAAGAGGACACCAAATGTATTAACTAAGATCTTATGAAAAATGCAACTATAAATTCAAGGGGGCAGTCATGTAAGTAAAGGTTTCACCATAAAATGCAAGGTAAAAGGCATAACGTACAGTAATCATGAAAATGCCATGGGACAAGGCAGTTTATGAAGGACAACAATCTTTGTGTGAAAGGGAATATTTAAAATGTAGGTTCAAGAGTGCCAAATGATGAAGAGAGCAAGTGATGA
>VDFB02101033.1:101385-161465 GCA_007258455.2 Sequoia sempervirens
GC
This sequence comes from Sequoia sempervirens, assembly GCA_007258455.2. Classification (NCBI taxonomy): domain Eukaryota; kingdom Viridiplantae; phylum Streptophyta; class Pinopsida; order Cupressales; family Cupressaceae; genus Sequoia; species Sequoia sempervirens. The sequence continues at coordinate 101,388 of VDFB02101033.1, forward strand.
TAGTTGATGGAGGTGTTGTACATTCTTCTTGCTACATGCACCCCCCCACTTGAAGTGTCCTCTATATATCTTCAATTGTTGTAGACATACTTTGTGAAGGACATGATTTCACAAATAAAAAAGTCCACTCTTCCATCGCTCATAAGTAATTTGCATTTCCTACATGCTCAACTTGTCAAAACAACTTACTAACATGTATGTGAAGTATACATGTAGGTAGTCACATGTTTCATCAAATACAATGAATAAGTTTGAAACCCAATCAATTTGCATTTCCTAGCATACACCCAACTTGTGCCAAAATCAAATCCTTGCAACATGTTATGAACATCTATCAAAGCATTAAAAATAGAAGAATTTTGTTAGATGTTGATATTGAGATTACCCTCACTGATATGTATGCAAAATGTATATGAAGGCTTTCAGTTTCTATTGCAACTTGAGAAAACGAGAATGTGTTGAACAATTCTAATATCGATATATATTGACACTTGTCTTTATTTGAAAGACTTTATGTAGGAATTTGAGTCTGTAAAAAAATTGAGTGGAATAGAATGGTATATTATTATACACTAGTTATATTATATTATATTTTTTATTTATATATTAAATATTAAATATAATAATTATAATATATTAAATACTAGTATATATATCTTTTAATTAATCTATATAAAATATGTCAAAAGATGTCAAGAAAACTTAAAATAAAAAAATAATAGTTGTATGAATTATGAAAAACAAAAATCATTACAATTAAACAATAAAAATAGAATGTAATTATGAAGTTTAATTATATTAGAATATATGCATATATGTGTGTATATATAGATTGATTATATTAAATTATAATATTATATTGTTATTAATATTAATATTATATTATTGTTAATATTATTATTATTATATTAATAATATTAGTATTATACTATTATAATTACTAAAATATAATTATTTTCTAATTATGTTGAGACTTGTCTCTATTCCAGAAACTTTATGTAGGAATTTGGGTGTGTGAAAAATTTGGCCCGAAATAGAATGGTGAAATATGCTCCTTTTTTTATACATTATTTCCAATTTTCCAAGAATGTCATATTGTCATATGAAACGAAAGTTTTTTATAACTTATAGTAACTTTAATTATTATTTATCATATTTCACATTAACATGGTAAACTTTCTAATTATTGTCACTTAAACTTTTGTTGTTTCTAAATTCTAGATTTGATTGTATGAGAGCTTTAGCAACAAATATGTTATACATTAATGTTTATTCAAATTTGACTATATATGTATTTATATCCATACATTTATATCTTTGGTTTTTGTGGTAATTATATAACTTTAATTTTTATAAAAAAATTATTATAAATGCAACTGGTTTTACTTTTACGGCTTTGTCTAATCAAATTAATTAAATCCAAAAACAACTAAAGTGATAGTATCATGGATTATGAAAATGTACCAACATTAATTCTAATTATTCTCCATGAAAGATTATACTTTTACTTGTAACTTGGATAAATAATTAACACAAAATAATTCTTTATTGCAAATGAATAATGAAGAATAACACAACCATTTATTGTATTACAAACGAGAAACAATGTTAGATCACTTTTTAAGGTGAGTAGAGCATGCAAGATCTTGTACAAATCACGCCACTTTTACATTTGACACAATTGATACTAGTCTAGAGGCTAGTAGTGGTGGTTAATTTTGAAAGGAAAGCCAAGTGCGGAAATGCTTCCCTAATGTAAATCAATCAAGAGAGGGTTGCAAAACTTTGTTTCAAATCCTTTTAAATTTTATAGTTAACATTCAATAATGCACGTCATTTAGTTATTTTCAGATTTAAACACATAAACCACAAAATACAAAATTTACATGGGAAAACCCTTTCGGGAAAAAACCAACACACCAAAGCACACATCAATTGTATTACAGTAAAAATCTATTACATATAATATTCAGAGTCTATGCTCTTGCAGGTGTTGATTCATTATGATACAAGATTCTAAAGTGAATCTGGTAGCATAACAGTATACATATATTACAATAGAATCACACTACAAAAAATGCACTAAGGCATCAATATATACTTCTCATACATGGGCATCCAACATTTCCATGTGCCAATCTCTTAGTATTTGCATGCATACAAATTGAAATCGACAACATGCATGAGTCCCAAGTGACCTGATTAGCAACATATCAAACATGTACATACATGCAACAACATGCAAGTATTGTAGGTCCAAAAATCAAGCAACCTCACATGTTAGGCATCCCATAGAGAAAATCAAGTCAACTACCAAATTAGAACTCAACCGTGACTCCTAGTCACTCCTAGTGACAACTTTGTCTCTGTTTAGAAACATTCCCTTTCGAGCTTCAGTTAACAAGTCAAACACATGCCACATGACATCATGGTGCTCCTCCTTGAGGTTTTCATTCTAAATGCTAAAATGAGTGCCTAGGTGACAAGTGTCACCCTTCCAAGTTGCTTTCTCTTTTTCAAAGAGATAAACTTGTACACAAGTGGACCTCGCCAAAGGTTGCTTCCAAAATAGACTACCACTTGTTAACATGGCACATCTTTTAGAGGCTTCAAATTTTTCTTCTTTCTAAATGAGTGCCCATGTGACATGTGTCACATTTTTATCCGTTTGCACCTTTCATGTAGGGTCAACTCTACATTGAGTCCCACAAAGTGCCTTAGCAATTTGGAAATAATTATTTTTGTATTTAATAAAAATAAAATCAACAACTTAGGGGAAAATAATTAATTAAATAATCATGGGACTCACTAAGGTTGAGACACCTTAATCCTAACATTCTCCCACTTGTTGAAGACCTTACAGGAGTCTCTGTATCACACTGCTCAAGCCACAAGGCCCATAGAACTGGCACACCATTTGAACTTCTTTGTGGTAACTGGCTTTGTCAGTGCATCAAAAATATTCACTAAGGTTTCCACCTTTTCCAAGTTCACCTTTCCATATTCTACCATATCACAAACAAAATGAAACTACACATCAATGTGCTTTGTTCTTACATGGAAAGTGGTATTTTTCGCTAAACATATAGCACTCTAGTTGTAACAACAAATGGTAATATGTCCTAAATCAAAACCAATATTCAAATACAGTCTCTTAAGCCAAATGGCCTCTATACAAGCATGAGTAGTTTCCATGTTCTTTGCTTCAGTAGTGGATAAAGAGACTACAACTTGTTGCTCACTCATCCAACTTATTGCACCACCAAACATGGTGAAAACATATCCACTAGTGGATCTTGCTATCAATATCACTTGCCCAATCTAAATCCACATATCCATGAATGCTCACTAAATGTTGAGGTCTAGTAGGATAACCATGAAAACACAAGGCATAATCAGATGTACCCCACAAGTACCTAAACACTCTCTTTTCTGCATCCTAGTGCACCTGTCTAGGATTAGCCATAAACTAACTAAGGGCTCCCATTGCTTGGGAAATGTTTGGCCTCTTACATACAATAGCATACATCAAGTTGCCAACAACACTCGCATAAGGAAATATGGTCATATTCTCCATCTCAGTAGGAGATATTGGACAATCCTCCACAAAAAGCATCATCCCCTATACAACTAGAACAACCATCTATCTGCAAGTAGTCATATTGAATCTCTCCAACAGAGAATTCACATACTTGCTCTGGCTTAGCCAAAGATTTCTATTATCTCTATCTCTTTTGATCTCAACCCCCAAAATATACCTCACTGCATCCACATCTTTCATCTCAAACTGTGTTGACAACTTAGACTTCAATTTTGAAATCATGCTTTTTCCATTCCCAATGAACAACATATCATCCACATACATGACAATAATGAGAATGTGACCATTACTAGTCTTGTAATAGACATAATGGTCATATTTGGATCTCAGAAATCCCAAGGACAACACATAGGTGTCTAACTTTTGGTACCGCATCCTAGGAGAATATTTTAGACCATAATAATATTTTCTCAACTTGCACACCAAATTCTCTTTACCTTTCTCAATGAAATACTCTATATGTGACATAAATTTCCTCCTCCAAGTCACCATGAAGGAAAGTTTCCTTCACATCCATTTGCTCGACTTCCAAGTCATAAGATGTTGTAAGTGATAACAAGAATTGAATGGATGTCAGCTTGGCTGCAGGAGAGGAAATCTCCCCATAATGTATTCACTTCACCTTGGAATATCCTTTCACAACCAACCTTGCCTTATGCTTCTCAACACTATCATCAAGACCCATTTTCTTTTTGAACACCCATTTATAACCAATAGGTTTTTGTACTTCATTAAAATTTACTAGATCTGATGTAACATTATTTTTCAATGCAACCATCTCTTCATTCATGGCTTCCATCCAAGAGTCTGCATCATGCATACCCATAACCTCTCTAACTATCATAGGCTCATCAATGTTAGCAATCAAAGAAAATATGTAACTAGAATCTAACATAGAATACCTAAATCTTTTCGGTTGTTTCCTTTCTCATGTCGACCTCCTCAACTACTAAGGTTGAGGTTCTTGCTCTTCTTTAGAGTTGTTAGAGTTGCTAGAGCTCTCCTCATCATTAGGTCCACCAAGAGTACGTAGTTCATCTCTCTCAAGAGTAGGTGGAATTTGAACTACCTCCTTTTTCTTTTCTTCTTTCTCTACTTGTAGATCAAATATGGAAGGTTTCAACTCACGAAAGATCACACTTCTATTGTAGAGCACCTTCTCTACAACTAGATCCCAAAGCTTGTACCCTTTCACACTAACACCATAGTTGATGAAGATACACTTCAATTCCTTATTCTCTAACTTAGATCCTTTCACACTAGGCATATGAGCATATGCCTCACAACCAAACACTCTGAGATGTCTCATTAAGGGCTTCTTTCTAGAAAATGCAGTGGCTACAACTTCAACCCAAAACTTATGTTCAAGGCCAACACTACTCAATATACTCCTTGCTCTCTCCATCAATGTTTTATTCATCTTGTCCACAACTCTATTTTGTTGTGGGGTGTATGGATTTTTCTTATGTCTCTCGATCCCATGGTCCTTATAGAACCTATCAAATTTTGTGAAACAAAACTCGCCATTGTTATATGTCTTCAAGCACTTAATTTTTCTTCTAGTCTGGTTTTCAACCAAGGATTTGAATTCCTTAAACCGACTAAAAAAATTAGATTTAATTATGAGGAAATGCATAATTGTCCTAGAATAGTCATCTATTTATGAGATAAAATACTCATATCTAGACAACGAAGGAACATTAACTGGACCAAACACATCGAAATGCACATAATCCAAAACCATAAAAGATTCATGAGAACTAGAATAAAAAGAAACACGGTGCTATTTTCCATATATACAATATTCACACAAACCAAACTTGAGATTACAATCATCAAGGTCTTCAACAAGGCTCTTATTTTTTAGGGCTCTAAGACCCTTCTCGTCAATATGGCCAATCCTTTGGTGCCACAATATTTTTTCTCTACTAGGAGCTTCATCTCCAAAGCATTGGCACCCTTAGGTATTGAGAAAGCATGACCATCATATGTAGACACCATAGTTTTCTTCTTTGCTCGATCTAATGGTAAGGATAAATAATCCAAATCCTTTTTCTTTGACCTCATAGAAGCACTATTGCACAGAACTGTGCAAGCATCCAACTTATACAAGCAATTTGAACACCTTTAGCAAGCACCATAGAACCTTTGGTCATCTTGCATCCACCACTCGAGAAAACAATTTGTACTTTAACATCACTCAAATTTCTCACTAAGAGTAGGTTATGTGCCAAACCAAGGATATGGAGTACACCATCAATCCCCTTCACTCTACCATCGGAGAATCAAATCCTTACTCTTCCACTACCAACAATCTTTAGGTAATAGTCATCACCCTAAGTCAATCAACCCTTCCCACCATCATATTCTTCATACTTTGAAAAAAAACCTCTGTGAGAGGTCATGTGGAAAGAGGAACCTAAGTTAATCAACCACACATCTTATGATGCATGTGTTGCCAAGACTGTGACAAATTCATCTACATCTTCATACAAGGATTCAAAATCAGAGGACTTGTCATTTTTCTTCTTTTTCTCCTCTTTACAATCTTTCCAGAAATGTTCAAATTTACCACAGTTCCAACACTTAGCCTTGGCATTTTTACTAGGAGAATTAGATCTCCCTAGAGACTTGGAATTAGACTTCTTGTCCTTTTTGTTACCTTTCTCCTTTGATCTACCATGAAAAAATAGGGCCTCCTTGGCCATCTTAGAATATTTCCTTCACCTCTCTTCAAACAACAGTGAAGTAACCACATCTTTGATCTTGAAGTGGTTGTTGTGCTTCAAATAGCCATCACCAAGTGGTCCCACGAGTCTAGCAAAGAACATAATAGAAGCATGCAATGGTCATTGTCTTCAATCTTTACAACAACAAAACCTAGTTAAGCAACAAGCATATTAAATGCATTCAAGCGATCAACAATTGATCCTCCTTCCTCCATCCTTAGAGAATACAACTTCTTTCTCAAGAATAAATTATTTAGCAAGGATTTCCCTTGATAAATATCACCATGATTCTTCTAAATCTCAACTGCAGTCTTCACCTCAAGGACATTCAGGAGCATAAAATCAGCCAAATAGTGTCTTATCATACCCTTTGTTTTCTGATCCATTATGTTCCCATCCTCTTGTCAGGTTTCCAATAGTTTTATATTGGATATTGCAGCCCATAGATCTCTATCTATGAGAATATCCTCCATTTTGAGTTTCCACAACTCAAAATTTCTCCATTTCTATTCTTTCAGATGTACTTTCCATCTAGAATTTGTAAAAAGATTACAAAGCTCTCTCTAAAAGAACTCCCACTGAATCTAGATCTACACAAAAAGCCATTTAAACCCAACAAGGATAACAAAGTTGGCCAGACTCTGATACCAACTGAAAGGAAAGCCAAGTGCAAAAACACTTCCCTAATGCAAATCAATCAGGATAGGGTTGGAAAACTTTCTTTCAAATCCTTTTAAATTTTACAATTAACATTCAAGAATGCACATTCATTTAGCTATTTTCATATTTAAACACATAAACCACAAAGCACAAAATTTACGTGGGAAAAACCTTTCAAGAAAAAACCCACACACCAAAGCATAGATCAATTGTATTACAATAAAAAGTGATTACATGCAATATTCAGAGTCTATGCTCTTGCAGGTGTTGATTCACTTTGATACAAGATTCTAGAGTGAATCTGACAACATAAAAATATGCAAATATTACAATAGCATCACACTAAAATAAATTCACTAAGGCATCATGGCGCTCCTCCTTGAGTTTTTCACAATTATAAATTCTCAAATGAGCACCTAGGTGATAAGTGTTACCCTTCCTTGTTTCTGCTTTTCTGAAGAGATAAACTTGCAAACAAGTGGACCCCACCAAAGTTTTCTTCTAAAATAGACTACCACTTGTCAACATGGTGCACCTTTTAGAGGCTTTAAATTTTTCTTCTTTCCAAATGAGTTCCCATGTGACATGTGTCACATTTTTATCCTTTTGCACATTGTATGTAGGATGTCAACTCTCTATTGGGTCCCACAAAGTGCCTTAGCAATTTGGAAACAATTATTTTTGCATTTAATAAATAAAATAAGTAACTTAGGGGAAAATAATTAATTAAATAATCATGGGACTCACTAAGGTTGAGACACCTTAATCCTAACAATTTTTTGTGTTCAATTCTTTGGATACGAAGGAGATCATATCCTTAGACCACAAGGGTTGTCAAATATGCTTAGGAGTTGTGACCATAGAAAATGTATCTATTTTGGATTTCCAAATATGAAGGTGTTTGTAAATGAGATTGACACCTTGATACTAGTTGGATGTACCAAGAAGATGCTAAAGTGGTAGTAAATATGCTACCTAGACATCAACTAGAACCAAACCACGAGGAAGGTTCAATGTGACATTGAAAGTCCATAGTTCCTCTTTGAGGGCCTCTATCAAATTGGAGATTGATGAAATGATAGGTTTCAATGTGGAAAATATTGAAAGAATTCTACTCCCACACACGTAGCAAAAGTACTTATCTCCATTAGAGCTCCTCATCCTAGTTCATAAATTGGCTCAAGAGCCAGGTGAACCATATCAACTTCTTTCTAATTCCACCGATTTTGAAGGGAATTGGTCTCTCCTTTCCTCTAAAATTGCATAACTTGAGAAAAAAATTAAAGTATCCCCAATAAAACCATGGAATCATCCTTATTTACCTCACAAAATAGTCATACTTCTCATAATTCAGGACACTGCACTCAAAACCATATTGTGGACTCAAGAATTATTTTAGTTAGATTCACCATCCCTCTTTATAGAAAAATTTAGAGGTTAACCCAACACAAATAATGTGTGATCTAGATTCTTGCATGTCCTTTAAAATATAGCATACACACTCTAAAGTATGATTCCTTCTTTTTGGAGGCATTGCCAACACATGGGAGAGTCATTGCAAATGAAAAATGTTATTTGATTTGACATCTTGCTTCGGGTAGAGTACCTCGTAGTATTAAAAAGATACAAAATGTATTACAAGAATTAAATTTCCAACACACTTTCGATTAGAAGAGGGGATTAATAATTATTGTTTTTCTTAAAGATCTGCCACCTGGTGGTTGGCACTATCACATTAAATTAAGATCATCAAGTTGGGGTTGGACCTATCCTTAGCTATAGATTCAAATAGACATATAAGCCCTCCCATCACAATAATTCATACATATTTCAATGGATAATTTCTTATTATTGACTCGCAATAAAATATCTTATGTATAGAATTCAAATGCAACTCTAGTTCTACTAAAGAATCCCTATGCAACATAACACCCCCTATATCTTTAAAGAGTATTTAGTTTATTCCTTGAACATAAAATAATTTATACAATACTTGACACATGATTTTGTTCAAAAATGAACTCAATATTCCTTGTTCATTTTATTCATAAGAGTGAACTACATTACAATTTGGAGTATACTTTTAATATATTTCAATTCAAAACATACATCGGCATAATTTAGGGTTTTTAACTTGATGGAGCTTTCTCAATTTCCTAGGGTTTTCCTTTGAATATTTGGTAGGGTTTTGTGCCCTAAGTCCTAAACCCATAGATATTCCATGGTATTGTTATTTTTCTTTTGTTTCATTGTTGACTTGGTGTAGTCTATTGAAAACAACTTATGTGACTATCTCGAGCTATTATGTTCATTCTTTTTCTGAACCCATTTCCTAACAAATGCCTATTGGCATTTACCCCATGTGCATTTTGAAATGCTTAAGTCCCCCTTTTAGGTTCCTACTTGAGTGGTTCTTGTCATTGGACTATGTGTCATCTTCTAATTGCAACATGTTCGCTTAGTGCATCATATTTTTCTATCCTCCATCACAAACATAAGTTGTGACATTGTTATACGATGCCATTTTCCATATTTTCCTTTGGTTGTTGTATGGTTGCATGTCTCCTTGGATGGTATTGGAATATTTCATACGCATGAGAGACGAGTGATCATATATGAGTCATAAAAAAATTAAGGCCCATGAGCCCAACTATCCTACCCATGATCTAGAGTTTGCAACTATTGTACATGCACTTATAATATTGAGGTATTTTATTTTTGGGCATCATTTTAAATTGCATTATGATCATTGTAGCCTTCAATATATATTTACTCAACCTCATTTGAATTTGCACAACAAATATGATGGATGGAGTTCCTATGTGAATATGATTTTAATGTACATTATATAAGTGGGAAGGAGAATATGGTTGTTGATGCTTTGATTAGGTGATGACATGAGTTGATGGTCTTTGACAATGATTTTGGACTTGAGATCTCGAATCCTCCAAAATTTTCCACAAGATGAATGGTTTTTTGCGGTTTAGTAACATGTTCACTCGTGGAGGGCACTTAAGGGAAAATACACTCAATTTACTCTTGAGGTAGATGGTTTGTTGTGTCATAGGGGATGTATTTATTTGCCTTCATTTGTGGAACTTTGTACTTTGATTTTATCTAAGGATCATATGGTGCCTTATGTTTCTCATCTAAGGGTGAAGAAGATGCATGTGAATCTTTTCTAGTTGTATCATTGGTCAGGTATGCACCATGATATTGTGGAGTTTGTGGCTAGGTGTCTTGAGTGTTAGAGGGTTAAGGAAAAGGAACTAGCATTCAATGGGATTTTCTATCCTCATGAGATTCTAGAGTGGAAATGGGACATTATTTCCATTGATTTTATCTTTGGGTTACCTTTTCCATTTAGATGACATGATGCCATTTTGGTGTTTGTCAATAAATTGACTAAGATTGCTCGCTTCTCTCTTGTCAAGACAACCTACACAACACCGATAGTGGCTTGAGTATTTCTTGATGATATTATTAGGTTGCATGGAGTTCCTCATGGGATCATTTGGAATAAAGACCAAGTGTTTACCTCAGTATTTTGGATAATATTACAATGGGATTTGGGGACACAATTTTAATTTTAGTATTTTTTATCACCCTAAGATTGATGAGCAGATTGATAGGGTGAATCGTCTTGGAGGATATGTTACAAATGTATATGATGGACTTGTTACCAAATTGTTCTTTCAGCCCAATCAGGTTAGGCTGGGACAACACTGATGCTTTCTACTTTGTAGAAGGAGAAAGGTATAAAAAAAATTTCTGCTAAAGTTACTAATAATCATACAAATAGTGCCATGAAATGAACTTTCAGTTTTCATTATGCAATTGCTTTATAGAAAAGAGGAATAGTACATAAATTTTTTCATAAAGCAGTTGTTTAAATTAATTACAAGAGATGTTTATAAGTTTCCCACACAAGTTGTGGGAATAAATGAATGAGATACAATAAAAGACAAGATGTACATTTGAAAGTAAAAGACATGTAAGAGAGAAGGGATCCATCATTGTCTGAATGACGAATCCCATTGTCGATCAACTACATCTTCAAATCCTTTGTTGATAGCTCTAGAGGTGTTTGCAAGGGACAGAGAAAATGATGTTAGAGCTCAAGATTCCATGTCTCTAATGTGTTAAACCAATAGATATATAGCCTTTCTCTTGTTATGCATCAAATATAGATACACAGATTAGATACAGTTATCATGAAGGTCTAGGAAAAGTAAAGATCATCCAGTTATCATAAGGGGCTTTGTTCTTCTTAGTTTTCTTAACTTATTTGTTGACTATGCAAGTACAGGTATAATCTTATCATACAAATTAGTAGAGAAGTCGTAGCACATGACATAAAGAGCAATCTTGTACTGTCTTTCCATGTCTAAGATAGTTTGAGGGTATGATAACTTCAATGAAAAGAGGGAACCAAATGTATTAACTAAGAGCTTATGAAAAATGCAACTATAAATTCAAGGGGGAAGTCATGTAAGCAAAGGTTTCACCATAAAATGCAAGGTAAAAGGCATAAGGCATAAGGTATAGTAATCATGAAAATTCCATGGGACAGGGTAGTTTATGAAGGACAACAATCTTTGTGTGAAAGGGAATATTTAAAATGTAGGTTCAAGAGTGCCAAATGATGAAGAGAGCAAGTGATGACAGTCATTTCAATGGACAATCATAGTAGAAATAAATCATGACAACAAGATCAAGAGCAGCCTCTGAGAACAAATAAAGGACAGTCCTCAAGTTTAGTTGGGGTAGTCTCATGATCATCAATGCAAAAATAGAGAGAAGTCATTTTGTTTCAGTTCATGAAGGAGCATTCTTCAAGGCATTTATCAAAAGCATAAGTAGCCTCTTGGTCATCTCACAGTCAAAGCATTAAATATTTTGCAATTATAGCATAAGTTTCCATGTTTGATGACAAACTTCAAGGGGCAATAACTTCAATACAGTCCACTATGAGATAATGCACACCTAAGGACAATCAATAATGAAATAAAATCAGTCAAGTTTCATATTGAAAATACAGTCAAAGTGTTAATCATTCTTAGTGCAGGTTTATAGTGAAAAGATTAAATACAACCACCATTTACTTGATGGATAGACAAATATATTCTAGTGCATTTAAAAAACAGTGGAATGCTTCTAACAGTGGTTAAGAGGCAACACTAGAAAGAAATGTTGTAGGGTTGATTATGTAAATAATTCATTGCTATTCAGTGTAGTAAGGGACTATGTAAATAAGTGAAACCTCAAGAATTCAAAGGACAAATGCATAGATCATGATCATTCATGATAAACACAGTAATTGGGAACAGTGTTAGCCACCAGAGCCATGTGATGGAATGATGGTTTCACATAAGTCCTAGGTAGAGATGCATGATTCCATGTTTTTTAACACAGTCACCATTCATAACAGTGCTAGATTGAGAGATAATAGAAGGATTTCAATAGGAAGGAACTGTTATGAGGGTCAATCATGAATAAAAGAATGGATAATATTTCATTCTCATAAACATAAGGGAATAAGTTACAGATCTAAAAGGGTTGCAAAGTTGATGAAAATTTTGTTAATAGTGCCTTTGAGGGGTTAGTATTGTCATGGGACAGTGGGTTGTGCCTAGGTAATAATAGAACAAGCATCCTTAAGGTTGAAAATCAGTTAGGGACAATCATAATAATGGTGATACATCACAGTCAATGACAATTATAAAGATAAATTCATGAATGGAAAGTAAAAGTACATTCAAGAGCAAAGGACAGCCTCAAGATGACAACCATTGAATGCAGTTAACAATAACATTCTCTATGAGAAGATATATAGAAGGATTAAAAGAGAATAATCATAGAGGCATGAGGGTAACTCATGAGTAAGATGCAAACAAAGGGTGCAGTATAATAGTGAGAAGCTATATTTGTAGACTTTAGGTGAACTCATTATTCCTAATCACATAAAGAACTTAACTGGTAGTTCTCCAGAGGAGGATTGAAATCAAAGGATATTTCATAGTGATTGCAATGAAGATCCTAGGAAAACAACTATGGCCTGGCAGAGGTCTTAGGGGTTGCAATGGGGTTTTGAAACCTTATGAACGTAGTGTTGCCCAGAGTGAAAACATGTAAAGTTGCTATCAAGAAACACAGAGAAAAGAATATTTTCATCATTTCTTTCATGGAAAAATCACTAAGAGCACAAATTACACGAGATAAAGAAACCGTGCCACATTTTTAGAGAAGGAAAAACCACAGATTAACACATTTTCCACCATTTTTTCTATCACAAATAGAGCATCTGCAATTCTCTTTCACAAATATGAAAGGAAACTCAACATTTTCATTTAGGGAAGGAGCTTACCAACAATGAGGATGCATTCAACCATGCCCAAAATTTGGAGTGAAGCTTCAAACCCTAGGTGGTGGTGCAACAACATGAAACAATCAGAATGGAAAATGCAAAATGAACCGTGAATAAGTTTATTTTGAGGTTTTCAAAGAAAATCCTAATCCTGGTTGACCCAAGTGTTTATTTTTCACTTTTATTTCATTAAGTGTATGAATATTAATACTTAGGCCTTGAAAAATTCCTAGTGAGAGGTGAGTCCATGGGAGTCATAAGGAAATAGGATTAAATAATGGATTAAATCTACCTCTTGTATCTTTGAATGAAGTTAAGACAAAATAAATATGTAAACAGATATTAAAGGTGATATTTTATAAATCACTTTAATATTTGTCATGTAAATGCAAGAAATAAATAGCTACATAACACTTATTAAAGCAAATCATAACTGATTGTCTTTAATATTTGTTCAAATAGTTTATTCTTGTTCCAAAATCATTCAAAAACATAAGGATTGATTGAACTGAGGTGCAAGGCATGAATTTGGAGTTCTATCTTTGAATTTAAGTCAAACTAAGGTGTTTTTGGAGTTCCCTTTGATCAAACAATTTGAGAGGGAGAGTTTGGAGCTAAATTAGCTCAAATTGGAGCTATTATTAGGCCCCTTTTTTAAGCTTTTCTATTTTGCCCGTGAGAAGGGTATTTTGGAGTGCAGTTGATTGCAAGTGACACCTCTTGGCACTTTGGGACAATTTTTGTATTAAAGGAGAAAAAGCTTATGATTTTTTCCTTAGTTCTTGCTTTTGATCTTCTCTTGCATGTTATAGAGAGACTTAGAGACTTGTAACTCAGATATTTTCACATTTTATATACAACAGTAGCTATTTTAGCTCATTTTTATCAGTGTTTGTAGAGATTCCTTCCATTATTCAATAGAATCAAGTGTTTACATTCTTATTTTCAGGTGTTGTGTTTCTTATGAATGATTTTGATGTAAATTTGATGTGTTTTAAGTATAAAAACCTTTAAATTTATGTCTCATTCATAGTTTCATGTATACAAAAGCAGTTAATCATCATAGGTCATAGGTTGTGCAATTGATTTATCCTATCTTCCAAGTTGTGAAAATCTTGTTTTCCTTTAGAAAAGATAGGTTGATCAAAGCCTTTTTATGAAATATTTATGTGATTGGATTGCCCAAACTGAGCTATGTAAACAAATCCTTTGAGAAGTAGTTGTGAATAAAGTTGCATTGTAGGTTAATTACATTTTGGTGCATCGCCTCCTAGAATTAGCTTTTCCTTTCATAAGTTATCCTTCTTCCATTTTCCCACAAAAAAAATATTAGTTTCTAGGAGATCAAAAGGGGATCCAACCCATAATCTAGAGATTTATTTTCATTATGAGCAAGCCACAGGCTCGAAGATGTTTCCATGTTTCACGAGATTGTTGAGCCTCCAAGTTTAGCATCTGGGTGCAATCCTTCATTACAACAAGACCACTAGTCTAAGTGGGAAGAGTATCTTTACCTAGTGGAGTTTTGCTATGACAATAACCATCATAGTTCTTTGGGCATGTATCCCTATCAGGAATTGTATGGTAGACCTTGCAAGACACCTTTGACTTGGGATTGCATGAGGACAAGGTTGCCATTGGTCTCAAGTTGGAACATGAGATGGAACAACAAGTGTTTTAATCAACCATAGATTACAAGAGGCACACAATAAGTAGAAGTATGTTGATGCTAGGAGGACCAATCATAGTTTCTTTGTGGGTGATGGAGTTTTATTGAGAGTGCAACCTCATAAGATCCATATCTGTTATGGAAAAGGTTCTAAGATAGCTCAGTTTTTTAGACCTTTCAAGATCTTGGAGAGAGTTAGAAGCATAGCCTATCACTTAGCACTACCACGTAGCCTGTCACACATTCACAATATCTTTCATATTTTAGTGTTGAGGTGGTGTATTCATGATGACTCATGCTTTGGACTAGGTTACTTTACAGGTGGAGGAGGAAGTGTAGTTGGCCTTGAACCTAATTTTCATACTAGGTCGATGAATGTTGATACTTTTTGGATGCGAGTTGGACTAGGTCAAGGTCCAATTGGATAGATACGATGAGGTTTTTTCCACATGAGAGGATGCATCCCACATGAGGACCCTATACCATCACCTTTTTTAGGACTTCCAAGAGGAAG
Organism: Sequoia sempervirens; assembly: GCA_007258455.2. NCBI lineage: Eukaryota > Viridiplantae > Streptophyta > Pinopsida > Cupressales > Cupressaceae > Sequoia > Sequoia sempervirens. Next base: position 116,928 of record VDFB02101033.1, read on the forward strand.
TTTAATCCTAGAAGGGAGGAAGTGAGACCCCACCTCCTATGATCCCTATTGATTCTATGTTTCCTTGATGATATTATGATTATTTCTTGATGTTTTTCATGTGTTTCTATAATTGAAAATTATAAATGAGTTTTTTGGATTATACTTGTTTCATATACATAGTTGATGTTCTTATGCTTATATGGTTTGTCTTGGTTATCATCATATATTAACTTAATGATGGATTTGACTAATTATTGCTAGTTGTAGTTATATTGTGATTATCAAATAAATTATCTTATGTGAATTTGTAAGTGAATTTTATTGTGATGAGATTTAATAAGCTAAATTTTCACTTGTGATGATTTATTCGATTATACAATTTTTATGTGTTATAATAGATGATTATTGTAGATAAGAATTTTTGAAAAATGATAATTGTTTTGAAATATTATTTTTGATATATGTTAGATGATTCAACTATTACTATTACTTATTATGAAATACTAACACCTTTGGTTGACTAAGCAAGTAAATTTTTCCAATGGTATTCAAGGGTCAAATAGCTACTTCCATCTGTATTATCTCTCATGACTATCGATCTTAACTAGTATGGATTAATTAAGATTATGTGTTGTATGTGTGTTATATTTTTTAGATATTTGATTTGTGTTGTTTAATTTTTTGTGATGTCATTTTTTTAGGCTGCAGGAATCGGTTGGGTATTCATCCCCCTATAAACTGCAGTGTGTCTAGTAAAAAAATTTCAGTGATTGGTGGCACTGGCACGACACACCCTCTGGTACCACAGTTTTGGGGGGAGACTAGACATCATGACCTCTTTCCTGCAACAAGATGCTTTAGCCAATCGAGCTAGGCCCCCCACCCCTTGTTGTGATGTCATTTAATTGTATGAAATTTTTATTTTTATTACCCTTGTGAGTTATCTTATAGTATTTTTCCTTCTTGTGATTTATGTGGTTTTTATATGAATTAAATAAGTTGTTATAATCTTAAAATCACCTTGGGTATTAGGTATAGGAGTAAGGGGTTTGTTCAACCTTAAAAACACTTTTTAAAATATTTTTAACCACCCTAAAATCCTCATTTATAAAGGGTGGTGAAAATGGGAGTTAGTTGGTGGTTTGGGTAATAGGGATGGAAATTTCTCTTCTTTTTTCTATTTAGGATTCTTTCTTTAGAGGAGAGAAGGTTTTTCCATCTTGTTGTCTTCTTGGTTTTATTTTAAAATTTTATTTTGTAGAAGAATTTATAGAAGAAGAGAGGAAGAGAAGACAAGAAGAGAAGAGATTAAAGGAATGGATTGAAAGGAGGCTTGGAGAGTCTTCACCAAATTTTTACCTTTTTTAGAGAGCATTATCAAAGTTGGGTATAACCCTCTTGCAAGATTTTTGTGAATAAATGTTTGAATGTTTACATTTTTTGTGAGATCTTTGTGGAAAGGAAATTTTAAATCTATTGAGTCTCTTTGTTGTGTTTTGTGTAGGGATAGATTTTGTGCATTGGTTGTATTGTTCTTGTTAGTATATTTGTGTGGAGTAGACCTCCTCTTGGGAGAGTTAGGTCCTCCTTATACTTAGGGTTTGAGTGGGTGTGGCTCCCTTAAGGGGGTTTCATATTTTGGGTATGGGTACCCATATGGTCTAATATTGAATATGATTATTCAATTATATGCAAATTATGGAGGAATAAGGGGTATACGGTTGTGGAGGTTCTATATTGATATTGTTGGAAAAAGTGGAAATGTGTGATTATGAAATATGATATATTTATATATGTGATAAATCTTCTTCCCCTTAGTGGTTGATTCTTCACTCCCCCTTTGAAGGATTCCTAGAGGGTATCCTTTATATTTATGAGGGATTTAAAAGGGTTGTGATGTGAAGAAACATGTAATGTGAATTTTGTGTTGCAAAGATGTGAAAGAATCTAGGTATTATATGTGTTTTGGAAATGTGATATATGTATGTACACAATGGAGAGCTATGTGACCCCTAGCACGACGGTGGGTTGAGTTTTCAACCCTATGGTTGGGTGGAGAGCCCATTATCCTATGCTATTTTTTCTTGTGTCACTTTTTAGGTTCATGTGTTGGAGTTGGAAACTACTTTGAAAGTTCAAAAAGTTAAAGTTCACAAGATGATGCATATGGGTCATGGTGAACTTTGGGAAGACTCAAGTATTTACAGGTGAATTTTTGTATAGTGTGTTGTATAAATTAATGTATATTATACTATGTAATTGTGTAATACAAGAAAAGAAAGTTATTAAATCTTTATTGCTACATACTTGCATAGAAGGGAAATATATGGATTCTTGTTTCGATACATAAAGTTCAATTTAGTATTATTATTCTATTAAATGAAAATTAGAAAATTACATATAAACAAAAATAGTTAAGGAAACAAGTTAGTTAGGGGAATTAATTATCATCTTAGAATCTTGTTCATTAATTTAGTTTTGAATATCCAACCACATAGCCACCTGCACTTGCTTACAATATCCATTGAGAAAATTAAATTTTGTCTTCTAATGCACTATATATTTAAATTATAGTTTTATTTAGATCTTGAATTGAAAACAAAATTCCTAAAATTATGCCTATATTGTTACGAATCATGAAATTATTTTATAAAAACTAATTTTATTTATTTAATGAACATATATACAATTGTTAAGAATATATATATATTTTTGTTTTGTAATAAGAGATAGTATTGATATTTATCAAAAATTACAAGCGTCCACAAAAATAGGAACCACCAAGATTTCCAGGGCTTAATAGCCACCCAACCAACAATACAAAATCCTCCCCACCAAACTAGACCATACAACCCTACATGTCTAAACTAGACCGCACAAGCACACCAAAACCTAGGAAATCACCATATGTAATTATAGACAGGCCGAACCACAATAAGAGAAACCATAGAAAGACATTTACCTGTGGACACCAAAAAACCAGAGGGCCACCTTGGATTACATTAAGTCATTGGACTTAGAAAAATCAATGAATTCTGACACCCATTCTAGGTTGTCCACCTCCACCAGTCGCAATACTTTTTTGAGGAAATTGGCCCCAACCACCGCTATCATCTTGTGTCGAACCAATGCCATGCCCTTGAGATATAGGAGAAATGGATAAATCTTGATGAATTCACCCAATTTTTTTATCAGCTCCAAAAAAATTTGTCGCGGGACTCCTGCCGTAGGAATCCCACCCTGAGGATCTCGTCCAAACCTTCCATAAGTCCCTTCTTAAACAATTTGTAGACCAACGCTTAGGCTTCCACCTTGGTTGTATGCAGGTCCAAAAGGGAGGCCAAGAACCTTGAAACTATTTAGGAATTTACCCTGGAAAGTTTCATGCAACTCCAAATTCCCTAACTCAAGCACCATCTTTACTACAACCACAATCAATGGATCAATGCTGAGAAGAATGTGCTTGAAGCGCTAGTCGATAACCCCAGAGAACACATTTTGAAGCCCTTTGCAACCCAGCTGAATTGGTGTGTCCACATTGAAGCTAACAAGGGAATCGACCGATATAACCGTAAACTTTTTTCTCCTCGCCATTTTCCCACCTTCCACACCAACCAAAGCTGGTGAGAGAGGAGAATGATGCAACAAAATTACTACCTTTAGGAGAGTGAATGCTTATGCCTTAAATTCTTGTTGTGTTGTCACGCTGTACAATGCGGGCTTACCACCCTAAACTACTCAAAAAACCACGAACAACTGCCACTTGGAGGTATGAGTACTAGGAATACTAAGGCAAACTGACATGACACGACCACTCGAATCACCCAAATCCTTCATCGGTACCAGAGCTATTTGATGCATACTTACTACCAACTCAAATGATAATAACAAGGGAAAATGTGAAAGATGCAAAAATATCTCTTCTGACATAGCTCCCACGTCAACCACGACCACCCCTCTAGCTCACCCCCAGAACAGACTTTCCTCGATCCATATGGAATGTTTCCCACCCTTCCACCCACTGTTAAGAATACATAATTAATAAATAATATTTATATATATTATATATAATTTTTCTAATGTATAAATATATATATATATATATATATATAAAATAAATATAAATATAACAAAAGAGTTTAAATATATAATAAACATAATATAAATTTATATATTAAAAGTTAAAAAAAATGACCATTGTTGATGGGGTCGGTCGTGTTGGAGTACAATGAACACTGAGAGGAGGGGGTGAATCAGTGTTCATACAAATTTTAACTTTTATCAACTTTTTCAAACTAGAATTGTTTATGCAATATAAAGCAAGAAGAAATTAACATCAGTATACTCAAACATACATAAGAACATGACACATAGAAATTTCCTAAGTGGAAACCCTCCTGGGGAATAAAACCACTTGAAATGCCTCACTGGCTTATATGAAAATTTCTTTCTTACAATGCTTCATTGGTTGTGAACCTCACTGGTTACAAAATGCCTCACTAGTAAAGATGTACCTCATTGGCAATCACAACAACTTCTCAATCACTTTTAAATTTCACACATAGAGTATCATCTATGTTTCTTTTTGCAACATCATCTGATCTCACGTTATGTAAGTTTTAGAGGCAGAAGTCCAAGTACAACATACTGATGTGTATATGTTTGTATACACAACAATATGTGATACTTTACAATTGATCAATTTCACAAAGAATTGAATGTTCTTTCAAATACAAGAATACAAATGAAATACTTTTTAGAATCTGAGAATAATATTTCTTTTCTATTCAACACACATAAAAGAATGAATTCAAGAAAGTACATATAGTGTTTTGCATTTTCAAACTGAAACATAACTTCCATCCTTAACCACTTTCTTTAACAAGTACTTGAATGATAATGATACTGATCAATATCTTAACAACATAATGCTTTCCTGACATACACCATGTGATATGAATGATAACTGAAATAATGTTCCATCTCTCTCCATCCACACTGTATCAGCATGGTAGTAAGAAGTCCTAACCGCTAAAATATTGCCTTAGCTTCAAGGGTTGGCACAAATGAGCCAAAATAATGAAATACAAAATAAGCTCGAACCCTTGATTTTACCTTTTTACACAAATGACTTATGTCCACATAAAATTCCACTCAAACCACTCCCATTTAAGGTGCATTTCAGTGGGAAATATTTTAATAAAACTTTGTATATAAAAATATTCACGGCCTAATCACTTAAAGTGACTTAAACAATTAACATGTTGTCACCTTGTATAATGACCAAATGAGCATATGAAAAACAAAACATATATTGTCTCAAGATTACAATAACATCAAGATAAATGTGCCTTGTACCAAGAACATTAGCAAGTATATCATAGAAACATATATGCATGCCACTATATCAACCACTGTATCAAAATGCCACCTGTACATGAAAGTATATCACCATTTGCACATCAAGTGTATGTTACCATAGAATTTCATCATGTGTCTTTTGGCAACAAGGACAAACCAAAACAAGGAGGAACAAAGAACAACAAACTCCCCCTTTGTCCTTGGTGACAAAAACACAAACTTCTCACCCTTTTTGACATCCAAGACAAAGGGTCTGAACCACCGTCTCTAAATCAACATGAGTAGCATGAAATAAAGAGCATAACACAAATTATATTCCACTATCACTGTCTAAAAGTAGAAACCAATAGCCATATCAACAGGAACAAAGAACACACATGGCAGGAGAGAATAGGCATAACTCCCCCTACAAAGAAGCTCCACCATTGTCACTTTGCTTTGAAACATTGCATGGTCAAAGCAAAAATAATCTAAATCTTCTTTCCATGCACTATCCTAAGAACAAAACTAATTCATTGACAAACAAAGAGGTGCAAAACAAAATCAAAATATTAGGCAAAGTTAAACTTCCAAAGCCTCCTCCAAGTAACAAAGTCATGTCACAAAAAAAAAATTGTGTTCAAGCAAAGGTAACTTCATATTGTCACTGTTCATCAAGCTGTCACTGTACATCATTCATTGTCATTCACTGTCATGCACACAAAAAAGAGAAATGGTCTCCAAATATCGTGTCACCAACTAAAAACTGTTCAAGTGACTATCAACACATGTTGTAACACCACTGTCAAAGTGGAAACCCACTGCAAAAGGAAATATATGGCCAACACTACGTACAAATTTTATGTCATGTCACTTTCAAGCATTCCAAAACTATCACACACTGTCCTTGCAATAATTTTATGCAACTATCATTAAAAAAGGAGTAACACATCAAAACCCTATCAAGATTTCACTGTAAGTATGGAAATTTTTTCCACCTACTTATCAACCCTGTAAATTTTTTCCATCAATGCAATATTAAGACAAAACAAAACAAATAACAAGAATGCATAAAATCTGAACAATGATGAGCATTCTATGCATTGTCAAATGATGAGAAGCACTAAAAACAAATCATGTCAATGTGCCAAGAATGGTACCATATCACATGCCATGTTAACTACAACAATGAAGGAAAGCTATTAACCAAGATACCAATCAAGTAGTCCTGTAAAGGAGATATGCCAATACCATTTGTGATCAAACAAATCAGAAAGACCAAATGCTGCAAAGTGATCACTGAAATATATGTTAGTATCAACCAAGTACTTATCAATATATTGATGGTTGTTAAACCTTGTAACATGAAAATATGAAAAGCCTTGGAATAATTAAGTCAACAAACCACATGCTCCCCTTGACTAAATACATAAGATGAAGCAAAGACTTCAAACTTGTCCAAGTACTTGTCATGTTATTACTAAGAAAGCTTCCACTATCAACTTGAAACTCTCATCACACTATGCAATACCATTGTCACATCTTCAAACAATGTCATCTAACTTCATGTACCTTTGGTATTCAATATAGTAGGATCATAAATGCATCAAGGTATTATATCATCTGTCTCTATAACAATGAAATTAAACTATTCCATCAAAAAGTAATATTACTGCCACTTTGTGATTTCATATCTTTGTAATGATATCTTATTACTGGGTATATGATTACAATATATATGTCCACTGTCAAATTGTTAAGTAACAACAAATTTGCATCATGTCAACCAAACTTCCTAGAATATAAGTATCGTACTTAAGTTCAATTGCAAACCGAATTGTATATTATGATAAGTTCCATTTTTCATCATATGTACACATTTATACAATAAGTACCAATTGTGCCAAGTCAAATGGTGCAAAGCATTACAAACTGTATCAAACTACCTCAAAGTGTCACTGATATATGCCACCATTTTTCAAAAATGTAAACAAAGATGAATGACAGAACTATTAACAATCACATCTTGTCACTAAGTCTCTAGTACAACCCTTCAACTTTTGATAAATTAATCAATTGATTTACATTATTTGATACCAAAATAATTATGGTATATTACTAGTATACCAACACCATTATTGATTAAATCAATTCAAGAGGCAATCAAAACAACTTCATCAATTTCCTTGTTTTTTCTAGGGGCAAAAAAATAAACATTGACTTGCTCCCTCTTACCTCGTACTGCATGTCATGCAGTAGGTGAAGCTTTTTGTGTAACATGCATTTGATTAGAGTCTTTCTTTCTTTTCCAAATCATCATAGGCTACTTCTTTTGCTTGTTCAAAGTACCCGTCCTTTTGTTATACTTTCATTGTTGTACTTTTTCCCAATATTATTACATCTAAAACATATATAACATGATGAGCAACAGGGTAATCATGATTACTTCTTGACAAAAAACAAAAATCCAAACCTTGAAGTCTTTTTAGCAACCAACAATCTCTTTTCATGTGCCCAACCTTATTGCAGTTAAAACAAATAAATTTTCAGTTCTTATTTGACAATCTATAACCATGATCGTTAGCTCTATGACCATATTTGTGGCAAACATAGCAATAACTGAGAATAGCTATACCTTATTGAATAATGTTTTCCAGTAGATGAAAATACCGTGGACCAATTGTTTCTTCTTCCAACTCTGTTGGTGTCTTTGTGTTGTCTTCTATTAGTAACATTGGTTTCTGTTTCAGAAGCAATAACATGATACTCCAAATCTATCTTCTTTCTTGGTGCCTGTTTAACCTTGAAACTCTGTCCATCTTTTGTTGCAAATACTATTTCATGTTGAGACTTATCTTGAAATCCTGAACTTTTCCTTTTTCATACCCTAAACCAAAAATGTCTTTATGATGCTTTTTCTTATTCAGTGTCTCATTTAGCTTAATGGTGCTTTGTTCAAACTTATGATTTCTCTGAATCTTGACACTTTCAAGATCTCTATTTAGAGCAATTACCTTTCCTTCCAATTTTTGACACTCAATCTTTTTAACTTCCAAATCAGAATTTTCTACATCTACTATCCTTTTATACTCTTGGATTTCTAACTTTAGACTAATGATTAATTTGTTCGATTCTTCTTGTCTTTTTACTAGCAAATTATTCTCCTCCTTTATCTTGTTTCCTTCTTCAAGTTGATACTTACAATCTATAACTAGTTTTTCTGCATTTTTAAGATCTATAAGAATTTTATCCTTAACCTCCCTTTCTTCTTGAATTTGCTTCTCTAATTTTCAATTTACCTTTCTAAGCCTCTTAATCTCATCTAGTGCAGAAATAAGTTCTTCCTCGAAATCAATTAGTCCCTCAGGGTTACTAACACACTCTTTTATATCTAATTCATTCATATTTACTATGAATTCATCAAGTTCTATATTAGACATATTTTCTTCTACAAGATTTTCCTTATTAACACTTATAGAGTCAACTAGAAAAGATTTTTCTTGAGAAAATACTTCACTAGACTTGACACTAGTGTTTTTCTTTTGACTTTTGTTTCTTTTACATTTACCAATAACAAGTACTCCACAACCAGGAATCCCCTAAGTTTACTCTAAACAGGTTTTGGCTCTAATACCACTTGTTGGAGTACAATGAACACTGAGAGGGGGGATGAATCAGTGTTCATACAAATTTTAACTTTTATCAAAAATTTCAAACTATAATTGTTTATGAAATATAAAGCAAGAAGAAATGAACAACAATATACTCAAACATACATAAGAACATGACATAGAGAAATTTTCTGATTGGAAACCCTCCCGGGGAATAAAACCACTTGAAATGCCTCACTGGCTTATCTAAAAATTTCTTTCTTACAATTCTTCACTGGTTGTGAACCTCACTAGTTACTAAATGCCTCACTGGAAAAGATATGCCTCATTGGATAAGATATGCCTCACTAGCAAAGATGTGCCTCACTAGAAATCACAACAACTTCTCAATCACTTTTAAATTTCATACATAGAGTATCATCTATGTTTCATTCTGCAACATCCTCTAATGTCACATTACTTAAGATTCAGAGGCAGAAGTCCAAGTACAACATACTAATGTGTATATGTTTGTATACACAACAATATGTGATACTTTATAATTGATCAATTTCACAAAGCATTGAATGTGCTTGCAAATACAAGAATACGAATGAAATACTTTTTACAATTTGAGAATAATATTTCTTTTCTATTCAACACACGCAGAAGAATGAATTCTAGAAAGTACATATAGTGTTTTTCATTTTCAAACTAAAACATAACTTCCATCCTTAACCGCTTTCTTTAACAAGTACCTAAATGATAATGATACTGCTCAATGTCTTAACAACATAATGCTTTGCTAAAATACACCATGTGATATGAATGATAACTAAAATAATGTTCCATCTCTCTCTATCCACACTGTATCAGCATGGTACTAAGAAGTCCTAACTGTTGAAACTATGCCTTAGCTTCGAGGGATGGCACAAATGAGCCAAAATAATGAAATACAAAATAAGCTTGAACCCTTGATTTTTCATTTTTACACAAATGACTTGCATCCACATAAAATGCCACTCAAACCACTCCCACTTAAGGTGTATTTTAGTGGGAAATATTTTAATAAAACCTTGCATATAAAAATACCCATGGCCTAATCACTTAAAGTGACTTAAATAATTAACATGTTGTCACCTCGTATAATGACCAAATGAGCATATGAAAAACAAAACATATATTGTCTCAAGATGAAAATAACATAAGATAAATGTGCCTTATACCAAGAACATTATCAAGTATATCATAGAAACATATATGCATGCCACTATATCAACCACTGTATCAAAATGCCACATGTACATGAAAGTATATCACCATCTGCACATCAAGTGTATGTTACCATAGAGTTTCATCATGTGTCTTTTGGAAACAAGGATAAACCAAAACAAGGAGGAACAAAGAACAACAAACTCCGCCTTTGTCCTTGGTGACAAAAACAAAAACTTCTCTCGCTTTTTGACATCCAAGACAAAGGATCTGAACCACTATCTGTAAATCAACATGAGTAGCATGAAATAAAGAGCACAACACAAAGTATATTCCACTATCACTATCCTAAAGTAGAAACCAATAGCCATATCAACAGAAACAAAGAGCACACATGGCAGGAGAGAATAGGCATAACTCCCCCTACAAAGAAGCTCCACCATTGTCACTTTTCTTTGAAACATTACATGGTCAAAGAAAAACTAATCTAAATCTTCTTTCCATGCACTATCCTCAAAACAAAACCAATTCATTGACAAACACAGAGGTGCAAAACAAACTCAAAATATTAGGCAAAGCTAAACTTCCAAAGCCTCCTCCAAGTAACAAAGTTGTGTCACAAAAAAAATATTTGTGTTCAAGCAAAGGTAGCTTCATGTTGTCACTATTCATCAAGCTGTCACTATACATCATTCATTGTCATTCACTGTCCTGCACACAACAAAGAGCAGTGGTCTCCATATTTCACGTCACCAACTAAACATTGTCCAAGTGATTGTCAACACATGCTGCAACACCACTGTCAAAATGGAAACCCATTGCAAAAGGCAATATATGGCTAACACTGCGTACAAAATTTCTATCATGTCACTTTCAAGCAGTCTAGAACTAGCACACACTATCCTTGCAGGAATTTTATGCAACTATCACTAAGAAAAGAGTAACACATCAATACCCTATCAAGATTTCATTGTAAGTATGGAAATTTGTGCCACCTACTTATCAACCTTGTAAAAAAATTCCATCAATGCAATATTAAGACCTCATAGAAAAACAAATAACAAGAATGCATAAAATCTAAACAATGATGAGAATTCTATGCACTATCAAATGATGAGAAGCACTAAAAACAAATCATGTCAATGTGCCAAGAATAGTACCATATCACATGCCACGTTAACTACAAAAATGAAGGAAAGCTATTAACCAAGATACCAATCAAGTAGTCCTATAAAGGAGATATTCCAATACCATCTGTGATCAAACAAATCAGAAAGACCAAATGTTGCAAAGTGATATCATTGAAATATATGTCAGTATCAACCAAGTACTTATCAATGTATTGATGGCTGTCAAACCTTGTAACATGACAATATGAAAAGCCTTGGAAGAAGTAAGTCAACAAACAACATGCCCCCCTGAATAAATACATAAGATGAAGCAAAGACTTCAACCTGTCCAAGTACCTGTCATGTTATTACCAAGAAAGCTTCCACTATCAACCTAAAACCATCATCACACTATACAACACCATTGTCACATCTTCAAACATTGTCATATAACTTCATGTATCTTTGGTATTCAATATAGTAGAATCATAAATGCATCAAAGTATTATATCAACTCTCTCTATAACAATGAAATTAAACTGTTCCATAAAAAAATAATATCATTGCCACTTTGTGATTTCATATCTTTGTAATGATATCTTATTACTAGATATTTTATTAAAATATATATGTCCACTGTCAAAATGCTTAGTAACAGTAAAGTTGCATCATGTCAACCAAACTTCCTAGAATCTAAGTATGGGACTTAAGTTCAATTCCAAACTGAATTGTATATTATGATAAGTTAAATTTTTCATCATATGTACCCATTTATACAATAAGTACCAACTATTCCAAGTCAAATGGTGCAAAGCATTACAAACTATATCAAACTACCTCAAAGTGTTACTGATATATGCTGCCATTTTCAAAAATGTAAACAAAGATGAATGATAGAATCATTAACAATCACATCTTGTCATTGAGTCTCTGGTACAACCCTTCAACTTTTGATAACTTAATCAATTGATTTACATTATTTGATACCAAAATCATTATGGTATATTACCAGTATACAAACACCGTTATTGATTAAATCAGTTCAAGAGGCAATCAAAACAACTTCATCAATTTCCTTGTTTTCTCTAGGGGCAAAAAAATAAACACTGACCCACTCCCTCTTACCTTGTACTGCATTTCATGCAGTAGGTGAAGCTTTTTGTGTAACATGCACTTGATTAGAGTCTTGATTTCTTTTCCAAATCATCATAGGGTCCTTCTTTTGCTTATTCAAAGTACCTATTCTTTTGTTATACTTGCACTATTGTACTTTTTTCCCAATATTATTACATCTAAAACATGTAACATGATGAGCAGTAGGGTAATCATGGTTACTTCTTGACAAACCACAAAAGTCCAAACCTTTATGTCTTTTTAGTAACCAACAATCTCTTTTCATGTTCCCAACCTTATTGCAGTTAAAACATACAACTTTGTAGTTCTTATTTGACAATCTATAACCATAATCGTTAGCTCTATGACCATATTTGTGACAAACATAGCAATAACCATGAAACTGAGAATAGTTATACCTCATTGAATAATGTTGTCTGGTAGATGAAAATCCTATGGACCAATTGTTTCTTCTTCCAACTCTATTGGTGTCTTTGTGTTGTCTTCTATTAATAATATTGGTTTCTGTTTCAAAAGCAGTAGCATGATACTCCAAATCTATCTTATTTTTTGGTGCTTGTTTAACCTTGAATCTCTGTCCATCTTTTGTTGTAAATACTATTTCATGTTGAGACTCATCTTGAACTCGTGAACTTTTTCCTTTTTGCATACCCTAAACCAAAAATTTATTTGTGATGCTTTTGCTTATTCAACATCTCATTTAGCTTAATGGTGCTTTGTTCAAACTTCTGATTTCTCTAAATCTTGACACTTTTAAGATCTTTATTTAGAGCAATTACCTCTCCTTCCAGTTTTTGACCCTCAATATTTTTAACTTCTAAATCATAATTTGCTACATCTGCTATCCTATTATACTCTTGGACTTCTAACTTCAGACTAATGATTAATTTTTCTGATTCTTCTTATCTTTTTATTAGCAAATTATTCTCCTCCTTTATCTTGTTTCCTTCTTCAAGTTGATACTTACAGTCTATAACCATTTTTTCTGCATTTTTAAGATCTGTAAGAGTTTTAGCCCTAACCTCCCTTTCTTCTTGAAGTTGCTTCTCTAATTTTCAATTTACCTTTCTAATCCTCTTAATCTCATCTAGAGCAGAAATAAGTTCAGCCTCAAAATCAATTACGCCCTCAGGGTTACTAACACACTCTTCTATATCTAATTCATTCATATTTACTATGAATTCATCAAGTTCTATATTAGAAATATTTTCTTCTACAATATTTTCCTTATTAACACTTATAGAGTCAATTGGCAAAGACTTTTCTTAAGAGAATACTTCACTAGACTTGACACTAGTGTTTTTCTTTTGACTTATGTTTCTTTTTCACTTACCCATAACAAGTACTCCACAACTAGGAATCCCCTAAGTTTACTCTAAACAGGTTTTGGCTTTGATACCACTTGTTGGAGTACAATGAACACTAAGAGGGGGGGGGGTGAATCAGTGTTCATACAAATTTTAACTTTTATCAACTTTTTCAAACTATAATTGTTTATGCAATATAAAGCAAGAAGAAATGAACAACACTATACTCAAACATATATAAGAACATGACACAGAGAAATTTCCTGAGTGGAAACCCTCTTGGGGAATAAAACCACTCAAAATGCCTCATTGGCTTATTTGAAAATTTCTTTCTTACAATGCCTCACTGGCTGTGAACCTCACTAGTTACATAATGCCTAACTGGAAAAGATATGCCTCACTGGCAAAGATGTGCCTCACTGGAAATCACAACAACTTCTCAATCACTTTTAAATTTTATACACAGAGTATCATCTATGTTTCTTTCTGCAACATCCTCTAATCTCACATTACTTAAGATTCAAAGCTAGAAGTCCAACATAATGATGTGTATATGTTTGTATACACAACAATATGTGATACTTTACAATTGATCAATTTCAAAAAGCATTGAACACGCTTTCAAATACAAGAATACGAATGAAATAATTTTTACAATATGAGAATAATATTTATATTCTATTCAACACACACAGAAGAATGAATTCAAGAAAGTACATATAGTGTTTTGCATTTTCAAACTAAAACATAGCTTCCATCCTTAATTGCTTTCTTTAACAAGTACCTGAATGTTAATGATATTGCTCAATGTCTTAACAACATAATGCTTTGCTGAAATACACCATGTGATATGAATGATAACTGAAATAATGTTCCACCTCTCTCCATCCACGCTGTATCATCATGGTAGTAAGAAGTCCTAATTGCTGAAACTATGCCTTAGCTTCAAGGGCTGGCACAAATGAGCCAAAATAATGAAATACAAAATAAGCTCGAACCCTTGATTTTTCATTTTTACACAAATGACTGATGTCCACATAAAATGCTGCTCAAACCACTCCCACTTACGGTGCATTTCAGTGGGAAATATTTTAATAAGATTGTGCATATAAAAATACCCACGGCCTAGTCACTTAAAGTGACTTAAACAATTAACATGTTGTCACCTCGTATAATGACCAAATGAGCATATGGAAAACAAAACATATATTGTCTCAAAATGACAATTACATAAGATAAATGTTCCCTGTACCAAGAACATTAGTAAGTATATCATAGAAACATATATACATGTCACTATATCAACCACTATATCAAAATTCCACATGTACATGAAAGTATATCACCATTTGCACATCAAGTGTATGTTACCATAGAGTTTCATCATGTGTCTTTTGGCAACAAAGACAAACCAAAACAAGGAGAAACAAAGAACAATAGGTCGGTGCAAGGCACCCATTTGATATGGGTTGGGCATGGCCCATGTAGTCACAACCCCTTGAGGGGATTTTGACTCCATGGAGGATTTCCTCCCCTTTAAAAATCTGCCCCATATGTTTATATATAAAAAAGGAACATAAACAAATAAAGACAATGACCTTGTGTATTTTCAATGATTAATTTGACATTTTACATATTGTAGAAACATATATATAACTTCAATCTTAAATAAGGAAAATACTTTCTAGTAAATCTTATAATTAAAGTGAATGTGTGTGTATGTATATGTATATGTATATGTATACGTATATCTATATAAGTACACACACATCAATTTGGATATAACAATGATATTTGAAAAACTTAGCAAAATTTCCATCTTGCAACTTGTGGACAACTTATATCCTATTGAATTTAATCCATTAGAGAGAAAACAAATAACCAATCTATAAAAAAAGCATAGAAATTGGAAACGAAAACCAATTAGAATGCAAATACAAATGGAAAAACTAAAAAGGATGTCAATATTTAAAGTCTCAAATTAGTTTAAAGTTAGTTTTTAGTTAGTAGTTCATTAATTTTTGTTTAAGTTTAATTGTTTTTAGAAATTTTTAATTTTATTTTTAAAATTAGTAGTTTATTTCCCATTTCAAATAATTTTAATTTCAACTTAGTTGCATTGAAATTTGTAAGAATAAAAGACTAAGAAAATAGTGATAATAATTATAAATGAATTAACTTTTTAGACATTAATAAACTCTTAAGATTCAATATTCAATCCTAAGTTTTAGAAATGACGCCATATGTCAATAGTCAAGTTAAAATCATTTAGAATTGTTGGCCCTTGCAATTAATAGCGGAACAAAATAGTAAATATGAAATTATAATATTTTTTTATTTGTTGTTATAATTTAATCATTTGTATTATTGAATTGATTATCGTGTTTAACTTTTATAACTTTAAAATTGTATGATTTTTTAAAAAGAAATTGTATTAGGTAAATATATGATTTGGGTAGGTGCAAGAAGTTGGGTCCACAAAATGTTCAAAAAGTGGAAATGTCTTTCCTAATTTTCAAAATTTGTTACAATTGGACTAAAATTTTGAAGCACTTACACATAGAATCTTAAAAAGTCTAGTAATATGAAATGTAGTATTTTGAGTTTAGTTTTCAAATATGTAATTTATTCCAATACCGAGATTATAAAAATTAATTTTTAATAGGCATATATAAAAACCACTTTTTAAAAGTCACCTTTTTAGGACCATGCCACACACGTGTACAACCACCCTAATTTGACCTAAATAAAATTATTTTTCTAATTATTTTTGGGGAAAGATGTAAATTATATTGAAGTTTGATGAGAATTATTTTATTAATCTTTTATTGGCCCATATAGAATTATTAGCGTATGTGGAGGCCAAAAACTTATCTCTAATTAAAGCATTTAGTTATATCCTAAATCTAACTGCTACCTTTTTGTCTTAAACATTGATAAGCATTTTATCTCACCACTACCTTTTTATCTTAAACACAGATACACAACCTCCTAAGATTCAATAATAAATAAGAAATAAATAACAATTTTGAGAATAAATCTTTCTTAGCATCAAGGAATCGGTAAACTTTCCCTAAAATTGACTTGAAAAATCATCATATGTGTTGGGATAAACCAATAGAGAGATCACTAAATCCCTTCTGATACTAGGAAGAATAAGAATAATAGAAAGGTAATATTACAAAAAGATAATTTGACATTCAAATTTTTTTCTAGATATCTCTGTAAATTTTTTTAGATATTAGAATTTAATTTTCAAAAAATCTTTTTCATTTCATATATATTATTTTTACTAGATTATTCATTTTGTTTATGCATATTCTATTGGATTATACCATATTAATTCTATTTATTTTATATTATTAATATTACATCTATTCTATTGATTATTGGTTTAAAGCTCAAATAGTTAATGGTAGTTTGCGAATTTTAGAAGTGTTGGTTAGAATCACCTACTCTAAGAAAGAATGTTAGTATCATCTCATTTTGGTGCAGTCAAGGATCATGGACCCATTGAAGGGCTAATAATACAAGCAATGTGTAATAAGATATAACAAAATGTTTGATAAATAGACAAAAGAAAAGAACCACAACTTTATTTTTGTAACCAATATAAACAACTTGAATAGTTTAAATCCTCCCCAATATTTTGATATTACAAGAGGCAAAAATGTTTAACAACATTGATAGAAAAAACACTACATGATGATATTATATCTATTACTCAAACTAGAATTCAATAGTTCTCAAAACAAAACTACCAAACTGAAAGCAATCACAACTTATCACTGTGAGCACAAAACCTGCACAAGCTAACAATTGATCAACAAAACAATGTCAAACATATTAGAAAAGAAAATCTAATGCTCCCTATGAAATCCTTTAGCCAATTCAAGATAAAATATGGAAATAACAAGAAACTAATCAAAGATAGCATGTAAATCAAATTGAACTAACTAAACCTCCATCCCATAGGGGGAGTGGTGCTCCTTTGATGTGGAAAGAAGCCCTTTCCCAATCCCTTTGATAAACTTTGATGTTGAATGTGATTCCAAGTATGAAAAATGGCTATAATCTAGCTAAGATAGATGAAAATGATGAAATGTTATGGACTCAAATGGCTATAGTGATAATGCATGAAGTTGTGGATCCATATTATGAAAAGGATGTCTCTATTTATAGAATCCAAGGGTTGAAGAATGAGAGGATTTGATGAATGCGGGATATAATGAGAGCCAATGAGAATGTGCCAAGTGTCACAATTCTAGTGGAGGAAGGTGGAGCAAATTTTGAGAAATGTGTGAGTGGAGGAGGATGGAAGAGAAGTAAATGTTGTTGGTTGAGAATTTGAAATTTTTGTAAGAGGAATTGAATTAGATTTGAGAGGATGTAAGAGGATTTGAAAGGTTGTAAGAGAATTTATTGCAAATGTAAGAGGATGTGATAGATTTTTGAAATCCTTTGGAGGGAAATTGAATAAGAGATGGTTGAGAGGAATATTTCTCAGAATATGCCTTGGTGAGGGAAAATAGATGAATTAAATAATTAATTGAAATTATTTTCATGTGAAACTTGGTTAGTTGACCATGAGTTGTTTTAACTCTTGAGGAGTTAAAAGCTGGAGGAATTGATAATGATGATTAGAAAGCTGATTAGGATTAATTAATTGGAGTGAATTAGGAGATGTGACATTTGATTTGATTGATTTTTAATCAAATGAGAGGATTAAGAGAGGATTTAATTAAATGATTTGATTTAATTAAATAAGATGAAAATTAGTTCGAAGAAGGGTGAATTAATCCAATAAATTTAATTATTTGATTAATAGCTGAATTTGCTGATTTTAATTAAATAATATTGATTATTCAATTAATTCATGAACTTGAAGTGATTTAGGAAGAAACAGCGTTAGTTAATTGGAATCAGATGTCTAGTATCAATCAGGACATTTTACGTGTACATTTTTCCCCTCTTTGAAGCGAAGTGCCTTTTGTGTCAGTTCAAAGAATAACATTGCCATGACAAAAATTCAAAATTTTCCTAATTTTTTCAGATGCCTCATTGCTGCCCCAGTGGAAGAATTACATTGCTATACTGCCCCCTTGAGAGATTGAGCAAAAATTGAAAAATTAGGTCGAGCTCGCGATAAAGATTTAGGATCAGCTCAACTTAGAGAGGACTGCAAATCTTGAATGTTTGATGTAGACAAATTTGATGATTTATAGACAAACATTGACCATGGGTAGCCTCCTGTATATTTTGATATATAACATAGATTTGATATTTGTATAGAAATTTTAGTAGAGATAGAAGAATGAGAAGAATAAGATGGACGAACCCTTGATTCTAAGAAGATGCAAAAGTCCAACAAGTCCATGAATCATTGAGACTTTATTAGATATGGTGATGAGTGATGATGATGTATTGCTTATCCAGGGATTGGGGATGTAAAGAGCATAACTTTCCTTATGTTTGATAAAACACATAGATACAATGCATCGAGGTATAGGCAACCAAGATGGCGGGGTATCTAGTGCTATGGACTTTGACTCGACAAACATATAGGAGTATTCTTGTTCACACCTAGCATACAAAACCCCATTTAGAATGCAGTTCAGATATTTCAAACATCTCAGACCAAAAAATAGAAAGGAAGAACCTTCCCATGTGGTCAACAAGATATTCAAAACACCCTCCCTATAGACCAAACAAAGTAAGCATGACCAAGGTTATATTACAAGAATACCCAACAAGCACAACAGACAAAAGATAATGATCAATGCCCCATTCCTTTCCCTCTAAATATTCTTGATTAGACATCATCAATAGATCATTGGAATGAGCACAATAAGATAAATGAACAAGCCAAAGATCAAGAAAAAAAACAAGCTAATGTTCTTCATAGCTCTAGCCAAGAATAAACTATAGCGATGCCTGATGTTGATGTCCATTGTAGGAAGGATGCATCCTAGGACATGATGTTATCAAATGATTTTGGGACTAACTGGATGATGTGCTATTAATACCAAGAGTTGACCAACTTGTTTACCTACTAACCTAGATTTGAGACCTTAACATTTGAGTTTTCACTTTCAAAATGCTACACTTGTTTTTTTATTGTGTTGCCAAAGGTTGAGAATGGCGATCATTTATTATGAGTGGATGTTTATTGTGGGTGAAAGCGAGATGGGAAAGATGGATGATTTTGGGGTTTTTTGAATGTTTTTGGTAGTTTGAAATGTTTTGAGATTGTTTTTGGTATTTTTGAGATGTTTTACAAATGTTTTGATTTTCAAATTTTCTAATGTTTTTGGTGTTTTCTGAGATTTTGAACAAGAACCTAACCTAAAGACCTATCCCAGGGGCCTCGAGGGCTGATTAAAGATTAGCCTTGCATAAATTATACATAGAGACCATGTAGTTTGACTGACACAGACTCGTTTATTGATGAGAAATGAACAAATGGATTGCTAGTTTATTAGGATGGACTCCTAAAGGATTGACCTAATGTGTCTCGAGGGTTGATCAAAGATTAGCCTTGCTTACGTTCAGAGCTCAGAGACCTGCAGTTTGACAAGATGACTCTATTTTTGACATTTTTCTAACTTTTTGACCCGTTTTTGGGTTTTTGACATGTTTTGGATGTTTTTGGATTTTCTAATTTTATGAATGTTTTTTATTTTTTGATTTTCTAATGTTTTTAGATTTTTTGATTTTAAGGAAGACTTCAAGAATATACATGAACCCCATCCAATGTAGGTATAAGAACATGCCCCAACGTGATGTGATAGACTACTCTGATATAGGTAGGACAAACTAACCTTAGGAATGTGCCAAGTAGTACTAGGAAGGATCATGATACAAACACAAGATCAAGCTATGATGCAGACGTAGATGGGTGAAATGGAAGGACCAATGGAATGTGATGGACAAATGATGCAGAATAAGCCAAAGAATCCCTATGGATGGAAAGTGCTTTATTTACACGAGGCGCCTGTTTTCTAGGTTTTCACCAAGGTACTTTCCCAAAGCACCACCAAAGTGGTTTTCACTAGAGGACAATTTTTTTCTTTACTGTTTTCAATCCTTTTTCTGATTTTTTTTTATATTTTTTGATTTTTTTGTATTTTTGGATTTATACCTTGCAAGTTTAGGCATATTTTTTTTTGAGATGGGAGCTATTGATAGGCTCTTGCAGAGGCTCCCCTTTGAGTGTAGATAGCTGATATACTCCTTATTTGTATCTTGTTGTGATAATGAAGGGTCCCAACTAGTTGGGTTCAAACTTTCCCTTGCTGTCTGGATTTGGTACATTTTTTTTATTCTCCTTCAATATGAGCTCTCTGACTTGAAAGGTCCGACTTATGATCTTCTTGTTGTAGCTCCTCTTGAGATGGTTTTGATAGACTTGTAGGTGATTCAAGGCATCCATGTGCCACTCATCTAGTAGTTCTAGCTCGTTCAACCGTGACACTTGATATTCTTCATCAGTAATTAGATTTTGCAATGATATTCTTAAGGATGGGAGTTCGATCTCAATGGGAAGGATGGCTTCTAATCCATAGACCAAGGAGAAATGGGTTGCACCTATAGGAGTGCAGATACTCATTTGGTAGGCCCATAAGATGGGATTTAGTTGTAGGTGCCAGTCACGACCAACTTCATTGACTATTTTCTTTAGGATTTTCAAGATGGTTTTATTGGTAGCCTCAGCTTGGCCATTACCCTGGGGGTAATATGGGGTGGAGAAGCGATGTTGGATATTGAATTTTTGGCATAATTCTTGAATATCTTGGTTTTTGAAAGGTGTCTTGATATTTGAGATAAGGGTTTGTGGGACACTGTAGCAGAAAATGAGGTAGTTCAGGATGAACTTGGAAATCTACTTCCCTATGATGTAGGTCATTGGAATGGCCTCTACCCACTTCGTGAAGTACTCAGTGGCAGTGATAATGAACTTGTGTCCATTGGATGAGGTGGATGTGATTTTACCAATGAGATCGAGTCCTCATTGTGAAAAGGGCCAAGGTTCGGTTGGAGCTCCTGAGCTTGTGTATGAATGAGATCCCCATGTTGTTGGAATTTCAAACACCTTTAGACATAGTCATGAGTTTCCTTTTCCATCGTGGGCCAAAAGTACCCAATCCTTAGCAGTTTCTTGGCCAAGGTCATACCACTCAAATGTGATCCACAAATGCCATCATGTACCTCAGTTAAAGCAGTCAAAGCTTCCTCAGGGTTAAGGCATTGCAATAGGGTTCCTTCAATACTCTTACGGTATAGGGAATCTCTTAAGATGACGAAACAAGATGACTTCTTGAAAAATGTTCTTTTTAGGTTCGGGGTAATATCAGTGGGGAGGACTTCTATTTTCAAGTAGGTGTATATGTCATGGTACCAAGGATCACTAGGACCAATGATTTCACACACGAATTTAGACTCTGGTACCTCGAATGCTGGAATGAGAAGCTTCTTTACTAGGAATTCATGTTTATGGACATTGCGTAGGATATCTAGTAGCAATCTGATTGTTGCCATAACATCACTTGCTTTATTGTTTTCCCTTGGTATCTGTTCAAAGATGATGTCAATAAAGGATTCTTTGAGGATTTCCACCAGTTTCTTGTATGGGGTCAATTTGTCATCCTTTGTTTGGTGTTCATCATTAACTTGGTTGATGATAAGCTATGAATCCCCATAGACCTTTAGTGCCATGATATGCCATTATACTACAATTTTGAGTCCTATGACAAGAGCCTCATACTCTGCAATGTTGTTGGGCAAGGAAAAGAAAACTTATATGACTTTGGTATGCAATACCATTGTGGTGTTATGAAGAAGACCCCTGCTCCTTACCCATGTTGTGTGTATGATCCATCAAAATATACTTTCCAATGATCTGCTGCACTTATGTTGAAGATTGACTCATTAGGAAACTCTGATATCAATGGGTTCTTTGAATACATCTGCGCCTTTGCTAGCTAGTCTGCAATTACTTGTCCCTTAATGGCCTTCCATTCTACATACTCAATGTTGTGTTCTATCAAGATCATGAACCATTTAGCTATTCACCCTGTGAGCATTGCTTTAGAAAGTAGATACTTGAGAGGATCTATCTTGGAAATGAGTTTTATCTAATGTGCCAACATATAGTGTCTGAACTTTTGTGTAGTGAACACCATTGCTAGGAAAGCCTTCTCAATGGATGTATAATTTAGCTCATGTCCTACCATGGTTCTACTGATGTAGTAAATAACTCTCTTTCCCATTTTCATCATGTTGAGCTAAGAGAGCCCCAAGGGCTACTGTTGTTGCTGATATATACATGATCAATGGCTTGTTCAGAATTGGTGGCATAAGGACTGGTGGTGTGAGCAAGGACTCCTTGATTTTATTGAACGCCTAATCACATTTCTCATCCCATTTGTATGCTACCCCCTTGTGGAGTAGATGATAATATGGGATAGCCTTATCTGCTTATTGTGCTATAAACTGACGAATATATTGGAGTCTTCCCTGCAAACCCCTTAACTGCTTTAGTGTTCTTGGTGCTTCCATGTCAAAAATTTCTTTGACTTTGGCAGGGTCTATCTCGATTCCTCTCATACATATAATATACCCTAGGAGCTTTCCTGATTGCACCCCAAAGACACACTTCTTGGGATTGAGCCTAACCTTGTATTCCTCTAGCCTATCAAAGATGGAGCTCAATGCCGCTATGTGATCTTGACGCCTTCTTGATTTAGCTAACATGTCATCCACATAGTATTCCACATTTTTGTGAATCATGTCATGGAATATTAGCGTCATAGCTCTTTGATAGGTAGCTCCTATATTTTTAAACCCAAATGGCATCATGTTCCAGTAGTAAGTTCCCCATGGGTAGGTGAAATCTATTTTGTGTTGATCATCCCTAGCTATCATGATCTGACTATACCTTGAAAATTCATCCATTAGTGATAGCATTTCATGTCCTACCGTCATATCCACAATCATGTCTATATTTGGAAGAGGGAAATCATCCTTAAGACATGCTTTGTTTAGATGCCTAAAGTCAATGCAGATGCGGATGCCCCCAGTGGGCTTAGAGACATGTACAAGATTTGAAACCTACTCTGGATAATCAATTGGCCATATGAAGCCAACATCAAAAAGCTTCTGTAATTCAAGTTTGACCAATAATGCTATATGTGGATTCATCTTTCTTAGCTTTTGTCTTACTGGTTTTTCCTCTAGATAGACGACTATATGGTGAACCACAACCTCTGGATCAAGACTAGGAATGTCGACATAGGTCCATGCAAAGTTTACCTTTCTTTCTCTCAGAAATGTAGCTAAAATTTATTGTTCTTTTGTCAAAAGTGATTTTGCATAGAAGGTGATATGTGGTGTTTCCTCATTTCCTAGGTTGACTGGATTGCACTTCTCTGCCAAGACCGCTAACTTTTCCTAATGAATAGCACTAAGGGGAATATTGAATCCCTCATACTTTGGTGCCTTATAGAGGTTTTCACCATTGGATACATCCTTTGTTTTTACTATTTTTGGGTTAGAAAGTGTCACAGTGTGGTTTTCACTTAAAGACCTAGATAATACTCTTAAATTTTCAATTTTGTGACTGAAGGATTCAATTGTTTCCCCATAGTATGCATGTGTGTCCAACTCAATTTCAAACCCAGCTTTATGATCTCCACATGGTAGAGTATCCAACAATCCCATGAATTTTGAGAGAGCCTCATCATTTTCGAATGTGTCCAAGATTGGTGGTCCTCATTGGTCATAATCAATGAGTTGGGGGTAGACAAGTTTTAGCTCATTGGTTTGGTTGCTTGGTTCAAAAGATAGGGTATTAATCATGAAGAGGGAGGAATCCTCGAATAACATAGGTAGGTCATTTATGGGGTCCTCGTCACATACATTGGTTATATCAAAGGTAAAGTTATCTAAAGGTAAACTTGTGGATACTAGTAACTAAAGAGGAGCTTTGACTTTTTTAACTGGGGAACCTTTGCCACGTATGGTTATCTTCAGAGGGGTACATCCAAGGCCAAGATTCTTCATTGACTTCTCAGGAATGATGGGTTCTAGTAGGCTATTATCATTTTTCCCAAGCTTTTCATTTTTGTTATAGCCCCATGCTTGCATTAACTATAGTCCTTTTTTGTTATTATCCATGGGAAGATCAGGTACCGACCTTTCATCTTGATACAATAAGCTTGATATATCCCTTTCATCTACCACCTCCTGACTTAGGTCCCCCCACCTTTTGAATCTAGAGGGGTCTACTTTGAAGGTTTGAGTTGATGTGTCAATTGGTTAAGGTCTCCCATGAGACCGAGGAGATTGAGGTAACTCTCCTATTACAAAGGCACTCCTTTTCATTTTGTATTTCCCACACCCATTATCTTGGATAATGAATTTAATATCAGAGATGTTCAGAATGGAGGGTGTCTTTGTCTCAAAGGTGGAGGCTAAGGTAGATGGGTCTATATATGGAGATGTGGGTCCATCATTTTTTGGGACTTGAGGGATCTTGTAGTACTTGGCTTTCAAATTCTTGCAATAATAAAATGGTTTAGGATCTCCATGGACTGTGATCTCTTGATTTTGATAGGGAAACTTGACACATTGATGGAAGGTAGATGCGACAGCTTGCATCCCATGGATCCATGGGCACCCCAAGAGGATATTGTAAGGTAGTTCAAGATCAAGGACTTGGTATGTAGTTTCCATGATAGTTTTCCCTACTTGAATAGGGAGTTGAATGGTGCCTTGAGACACCTATTCCTGATCATCATATGCCTTGATAGTAATACCCTTACCTTTTTCAATGAAATCTTTAGAGAATCTCAGATTCTTTATTAGCTTGAGAGTACAAATATTTAGACCCGCACCTCCATCCACTAAGACTCTATTGACTTTATTTTTATGGACTAAGACTTTGAGATGGAGTGCATGGTTATGAGATGGTTGAGTTGGGAAGTCCTGATCAAAAAATGTTAGGAGATGAGGTGTGGTAATGTGTCCAACCATATCTTGGAACTGGTCTACATCAAGATCCATGGAGACAGTGGATGAAGCTAATGCTTTTTCTAGGATTTCCCTATGGGTTGGTGAGATTTTTAGTAACTCCATGATGGAGATTTGGGTCAGGGTCTTTTTCAATTGATCCAGGATATTATAACCACTGGGTACTAACTTTGGATTGGTGGTGGATTCCTTTGGTGGTTAGTATTGTCTTACAATGGTAATTTTTCCACCACGTGTGGTGACTCCACAGTCAGCTTTGGATCCTTTGATGTTAACAACAATGACCCACTCATCTAAGGATGCAACAACATGGTCATAAACATGGTTCACATTATTATACTTTTCCTTACCATTGTTGTTTCCCTTATTGTGATCCGGCATTAGATTTGTGTATATTTTAAGATCTTGATTTCCTGTGGGTTGTTCAATGGTTATGGTTTTGTCATCGATGAGGTCTTGAATCAAATTTTTAAGTTACACGCAACTGGCCGTTGTGTGTCCCTTAATTTTGTGAAAATCACAGAGATGTTTCTCATTATACCATGGTGGTTTAACTTGAGGCTATTGATAATTGTCATAAATAGGAATCTTGATGAGTTTTTCTTGTATCAACTGTTGCAGGACAAACTCAATTGGTTCCCCAAGTGACGTGCATTTTTGTTTAAGAAGATACTTATTCCTTGGAGGTGGTCCTCCTTGATTATTTAGGTTATTGACTGCTTGATTGTTGGGTTGTTGTGATGATGTGTTGGCTTGTGTGTTGTTTTGGTTGTTGACTTGCAATTGTTGATATGATTGTGTGTTTTTCCTTGGAGCACTAATTATAACTTTGGCATCAACCACACCATCGTTAGTAACATTTTTGTTCTTTGCCTATGTATAAGGTTTTTCATTATAACTGGTGGATGGATGGTTGTCTTGAAAGGTAGGTGTCCCCCCTTGTGTGATAAGGGATCTTTCGATGTTGAGCGCCTTGGGGATCAACTAGTCATATGTGGTGATGCATTGCATTTTCAGATGGAAGGATAAGGTTCCTTCAAGATTGGCGATGATAGTACAGATTTGTTGTTCCTCTGGCATAGTCCACTTGCTCCTGTTGGCCTTGGATCACCATCGTTGCAAGAAGGATACAAATTTCCCCCCCTTGGCTTGTTTTAGAGCAGATAGTTCTTCTAGACTCACGTCCATGCTTATGTTGAATGAATAGTTCTATATGAACAAGTCCACAATTTCTTGGAACTTTTTGATGTTGGGAGGAAGGCGAGAGAACCATTCCATTGTTGGGCCAGCCAAACTTTGAGGGAAGAGCCGCATTAGATACGATTCATCATAGGAAACTTCCATACAGTGTACATGGAATTCCCTGATGTGATCTTTAGGATTTTTGGTTCCACGGTATTTGTCAAATTTTGGTATCTCAAAGCCTTATGGGAATGAAACCATTGCTATGCTTCTGTCGAATGGATAAGGGCAAAAATTCCCTTGTGTTTTTGTTGTCTTTCCTGATTGTAGGTCTAACACTTATTGTGAGAGCAATTTGATTTGTGCAGAAACATCATTTTGTAGATTAGGTGGTGGGATGAATGTGTTTTGGGGTGGCTTGATTGTTTGAATGACAGATGGGTTGTTTTGTGTGTTTGTGGGAGGCTGTTGCAAATTTTTTTGTGCCACCAGTGCTTGTTGGTATGCTTGCAATTTTTTTTGTACCAACAACACTCTTTGTTGGTCTTGTTGTTGTTGTGCCAACAACGCTTGTTGTTGTTGTGCCAACAATGCTTGTTGTTGGACTTGCTACTGTTGTGCCAACAATGATTGTTGTTGGGCTTGTAATTGAGCTGCTTGTTGTTGTGCTTGGTATTGTTGTAAAGCTTGTTGATAAGCTTTTTTCTGTAACAAAGCGTGTGCTTGAGCTTGATGGGCTTGATATTGACCTTGTTGGTTGGCTTGGGTGACTTGTGAAGCTTGTGTGACTTGTGCAGCTTGGGCGACTTGTTGTTGTTGCAATAAAGCTTGAGATTGCACTTGGGTAGCTTGTTGTGTGGCTTGTTGTGCTTGTTCTTGTTGAGCAGCTTGTGTGACTTGTTGAGCTTGAAATTGTTGGAATGCTTTTTGATAGGCTTGTTGGGCAGCTTGCAATGTGATGTTGTATTGATTTTCCACAGTTGGATTTGGTGGTGGTGGTGGAGGATTCAAAATGGTGTGAGATGTTGTGATGAGAGTTTTTTGAGGCAATTGTTGAGGTGTCGTTTGAGTGATGATAATGGATTATGTGGTGGATGGTGCAGTTGATATGCTAGGTTCTTGGGAGACCATATTTTGAGGTGTTATAGATGGTGTAGTGATTGATTGTGTTGTTTGGATTGGTACCACCTAGTGTTGTGATATCAGTGGTATGATTGGAGGATTTGGTATGTTGATTTGATTCACAATTGGAGGATTGTTTTGATTTGGTTGATTGAGGATTGGTAAAGGGGGTTTCCATAAACTAAGGATTGGTTTGGATGTCAATGGAAGAGGGGGAAATGGTGGGAAGATTGGAGGTGTGTTTCCTTGAGAAAGTGATGATGAGGGATCAAAGATTCCCCCTTATCCGAACAATCCCCCTTGTCCTTGTGAAGTCATGGGAAGAGAGACTTGCGTGTCAAGAGAATATGTTGGTGATGTGGCAAAGGTGGATGGATTGTTGGTGTCATGAAAGATGAGTGGGATGTATGGATGCTTAGGATATTGAGGGATGGTATTTGGTAGACCCAAGATGGTGTTTGCATCTAAGTCTTGGTTATTCACAAGGGGATGTGCTTGAAGAGCGTGAAGCAATGAACTTCCCTTGGTAACCATAGGTTGACTTGGAGCATGGGATGATGTTGGTTGTGGGATGTGTTGGATGATGCTTTGGGAAGAAGGTGTGAATGGTACTGGTGGCATAATCCCAAAGGATTCTCCACAATATTGCTCACATCATAATCAGAAGGGAGTTTATCCCCTTCCTTTGCTAATTCTAACATGTATTGTGAAGGATTAAGTCTCATCATTGTGTTGACAATTTTGTGATTTTCAGGATTTTGGACCATTTCCATGATTTCGTCTTGAGTCATTCCTAAGCCATTGTTAGTGATATCCTCCACTTGGAAACCTACCTCTTGAAGATCTTGTGGTAGTCGAGGAAGGTTGAGTGGGGATTGCTAGATCTGATGGGGTTGATTTTAGGTGTGGTTTGACTCAAGTCACTTGAAGTGGATGTTTCTTTGTTTGCTTCCATGTTTTTCTTGTGTTGAGATCTAGTTTGGACCATAAAATAAGGATAAAATTTTAGGAATATGGGAGGTAAACCTCTAACTCCTTAGGTTGGTCTAAACTTTAGGTACAAAAAAGAAAATCTAAGAGGTTAAGGATCAAATGATGGTGATGAGATAAATGAAAGATGGATGATATGAATTATTGAACTCTTAAGAAACTTGGAGAGTTACTAGACTTTAGGACTTTTGGATTTGATTTGGATTTTGGATAATGAACTCATAAACCCCAAGATGTTGGATGTTATCTAGGGATAAACTTGTTCACAAGGATGGTAATTTAACTAAGTGTATGAAGAAGGATTCATCCACACACACTTAGTCAAACAAGATGATTTTTTTATTTTGATTTGAAGGATTTTCCAAAAGTCTAGTATGAAGGATTTTTTCTAAGACTCTAAGAGTTGTTTGTGAGATGGATTTTGATTGATGTTTTGGGGATGGATGAAGGTGTTAATTTTGATCCTAAGTGAACTTAGAGAGACTTTTGTTTACAAGACCTAGGTATTGAAGAACATATTATACTTCCAAGAAATTTTCAACCCTACTAAGTGAGATACTCAAAATGTTGGAAGAGAGTTGGATTTTGACAATAATAAAACAAGTACAAGTTTGGGTTGTCTTTTGATGCATGTTTGTAAAAGTTATAAACCAATCTTTCCCTAACTTGATAAAGCATGGACTAACATTTCTTGAGATTTCTTGGAATAAGATGTTTGTGATGATTGATGGACTTTGGTTTTGGGACTTTGACCTTGTGGGAAATCATTTGAGAAAACACATGTGTGGGGTTCAATTTGTCTTTTATCTTTGCTTAATGGATTCTTTTTACCACAAACACTTTCCTACTTAGCTTTTCAAACTGAATGTCTATGTCTCAATTTCTTTTCATCCCACAAGGTCCATTATGTGAAATCAAGGAAAGCAAGGTAATAGTTCCCTAATGTTGACTTTAGAGAGAGAAAATTGAGATATAGGCCCAAATATTTAGAAGTCTCTAAGGATGAATCCCTAGGGACAAGCAGTAATACTTGGACCTTTCAAAGGTATTTGCCTCTTCTAAAGGGTTTGAAATTTGATGACCTTGTTGAATGTTTTCAAGATTTTGGATCCAAGCAATGTGTTTAACTGACTCAAATATTGCACAAACCTAGGATAAAAAGAAAATATTTGTTGAATTCCCACTTGGATTTCTCCAAATGTGCTTATTCAAAGCGAATGATTAGAAGCTTGACCACATTGGCTCCCCTCCACAACACTCACTTCTATGGGTCAGAAAAGCTTTGAGTTCTAATGAATCTCCCATGACAAACTCTTCATCTCTACAAAGAATCACAAATATGTGGGACAACTCCGGAGGTCCGACCTCTTGACGCCAACAAATATTGGGATTTTGGCTTCTAAACAAAGGTTCGTAATAAGGGCATCCAATTTAGGGGGTGCAATGAGAAACTCTTTATGAGAGATCTCCCAACCCTTAGAACAAGGGCTTTACACATCATAAAGATATCGGGGGAGAGTTATCATGCACTGCTTCTCATTGTTTATGATTTTCATCGTAACCACCACGAATTTATATAGTAGTTTGGAAGAGCTTGGCTTATGCTCGTTATCGCTTGGGTCATTCCCTTGGGGTGAGTACTTTTTCCCACCAAGGAAATCCCTCTAAAGGTGAACAATAGTGAGTAAGTACATCCATAGTTTGATCAATCTTTGTTTGTGTGAACAAAGAGAGAACACACACAATTCCTTTTCTCACACTAGCAAGATTTGTTCAATTTTAAAAACCCAAATTTGAAATGTGGAGGTAATCTTTTAGACAACCTAATGTCACTAAAATTCTTTTGATTCTCAAGATCATCATGAAGAACAAGAGAAGTGCATACACATTCGAATGACAAGAGTTTGTAGAGAAGATTACAAAACAGAATAAACTCAAATTATTTTTAGTCCTCAAAAGCAATAAATGAGTTGTTTTTATAGCACCAAATTTGAGTGTGAAAGTTGATTGTTCAATTTTAGACCAAAATCAAAATTCTAGTAAGTATATAAGGTTCAATTTAAACCAACTTGAAAAAGCTTGAGTTGTGGGTTAATTTTAAGTCCAAATTGAATCTAGTTGGTCCTAGAAATTGAAATACAAAAATTAAAGCCCAGGTTGTCACAAAGAGCATTAAAAAATTCTTTTAAGCCTTCAAACTCTGACCCTCCCCTGCTTCCTACAAATGTGGCACTAAAATGCAAATGCAGTGATTTGTTAATGTCAAATGTAGTGAAAATAAATAGATGTGGCACTCTGGTGATTACAAATGTGGTGCTCTATAGAAACAGAGAGTGCGAATGCGGCGCTATAGCAAAAGTGGTGCTCTGCAGCGAGAAATTAGGATAAAAAGTAGAGATTGCAAATGCGGTGATGAAGCAAAGGCGGCATAACAGAGGCTTGCATATGCAGTGCAACATAGGAAATGCGGTGTTGGATGTCAAAAGTGGCACTTTGCAGCATCACATTCGTAGAAAGGCAGCGTCGCATTCTTGTGTCTGCAAAAAATGAAGAAATTAGGTGAAATTGAACATGTTAGTTGCTCCCCCCCTCTAGCACCAAAATGTGAGCACAAAACCTGCACAAGCTAACAATTGATCAACAAAACAATGTCAAACATGTTAGAAAATAAAATCTAATGCTCCCTATGAAATTCTTTAGCCAATTCAAGAGAAAAAATGAAAATATCAAGAAACTAATCAAAGATAGCATGTAAATCAAATTGAACTAACTAAACCTCCATCCCATAGGGGGAGTGGTGCTCCTTTGATGTGTAAAGAATCCCTTTCTCAATCCCTTTGATAAGGTTTGATGTTGAATGTGATTCCAAGTATGAAAAATGGCTATAATCTAGCTAAGATAGATGAAAATGATGAAATGTTATGGACTCAAATGGCTATAGTGATAATGCATGAAGTTGTGGATCCATATTATGAAAAGGATGCCTCTATTTATAGAAGCCAAGGGTTTAAGAATGAGAGGATTTGATGAATGTGGGATAAAATGAGAGCCAATGGGAATGTGCCAAGTGTCACAATTCTATTGGAGGAAGGTGGAGCACATTTTGGGAAATGTGTGAGTGGAGGAGGATAGAAGAGAAGTAAATGTTGTTGGTTGAGAATTTTAAATTGTTGTAAGAGGAATTGAATGAAATTTGAGATGATGTAAGAGGATTTGAAAGGTTGTAAGAGAATTTATTGCAAATGTAAGAGGATGTGATAGATGTTTGAAATCTTTTGGAGGGAAATTGAATAAGAGGTGGTTGAGAGGAATATTCCTTAGAATTTGCTTTGGTGAGGGAAAATAGATGAATTAAATAATTAATTGAAATTATTTTCATTTGCAACCCAGTTAGTTGACCATGAGTTGATTTAACTCTTGAGGAGTTAAAAGCTGGAGGAATTGATAATGATGATTAGAAAGCTTATTAGTATTAATTAATTCAAAATTAATTAATTGGAGTGAATTAGGAGATGTGACATTTGATTTGATTGATTTTTAATCAAATGAGAGGATTAAGAGAGGATTTAATTAAATGATTTGATTTAATTAAATAATATGAAAATTAGTTAGAATAAGGGTGAATTAATCCAATAAATTTAATTATTTGATTAATAGCTAAAATTGCTGATTTTAATTAAATAATGTTGATTATTCAATTAATTCACGAATTTGAAGTGATTTAGTAAGAAACGGTGTTAGTTAATCAGAATCAGATGTCCAGTATCAATCAGGATATTTTAGGTGTCTACAATCACTATTTTCTACTCTATAGACAAACACTTCACCTTACTATTATTACATTATCTCTTCCAACAATCCTACACCAAGAAAACTTTCCTTCCCTTTCAAATCCTATGAGAACCTAAGATAAAAAAAGAATACCCCAAAACCAAAATGTCCTATTACAAACCCCTGACTCCAAACATCAAAAATAAAACTTCAAATTGCTTCCTACCAAACCATGGCTCTACCATAATATGTCTATGACTACCCAAAAACTTGCAATCTTCCCACTAGTTCTTTTTATTGTCTCCGCTAAAACAATCTTATTCTCCTTCTCATTCTTGTTTTGGATTTTCCCTTCTCCTCTTTTCACATTATTATATTGTCCTTTATTAATTTTAAATTACTATTTTTAAAGAGCCCAAGAATGGGTGACTACTTCCTCTACTTCACCAAACTTTCCTGTCCTCATTTCTCCCACACCGCCATTCTTCTTTTCCTATGCCACCGCTTATAGATTTCTCTCTTTTAAAATTGTAGTTTTTCCTTTTTATTCTTCAACTCATCCCCTTTCAATGTAACAGTGTTATATTTTAATAAAAATATGTTTCTTTAAACTCCAAGAGAGGTGGTTGAAGGGAGAAATCTCAATATTTGCATTGATACTCTAAAGATATCTTTATAGAAGGAAGATTGCAGTTGTGGAATAATTGTAACTTTGTAACTGTGTAACTATAATTGAACCTCTACATAATCTCTATCTATACACAATCTAACAATGTAATATTTATGGTAACATTTAGATAATACACTATCATTCCCCCCTTATTACATTGTTCTTGCAAATGTATCCCTAAAACCTCAAAAATTCACCTTGTCGAGGGACCCCTCGTTAGTGAGGTGAATACATCTTGATTCCATTTAATAATATCTATTCCATCTACATTTTTTGGGTATTCATAATGGTTGTTTTGGCATGAGTGGTTACTACAAATGATCTTACCTCCTTGGGTTAGAACAACAACAATATAATGCTCTAATTTGAGAAATAAAATGTTCATAAATTATTTTAAAATAATCAAAGATATAATATTTACAAATTACCTCTAATATTTGATACTTCTATTCACCCAAACTATCTACCTACCTAAATATTTTATGCTTATCTCACTCATACCATGGACTATTGTTGTGGGTGCAATGTTTTCTATAGGTTCAATGTCTTAAAAATTAGTAGATATCAAACTTTTTTTACTTCTAGTTTTAACAACGAATTGTAGATCCTTCCCATTCACCCACATCTATAAGTGGACTAGGAGTTCCTTATCCTCTTCAAGTAGCACTTCTAGGTTGAGGGTATAAGGTACAGGGTTGAGAGTGTAGGGTTGAGGGTGTAGGGTTTGAGGGTATAGTGTTTAGGGTTTAGATTTTAGGGTTGAGGGTTGAGGGTATAGGAGTTATCTTTAGGGTTGAGAGTATAGGGCTTAGTCTTTAGAGTTGATGGTATTGGGTACATAGGGTTGAGGCTATAGAGTTAACGATTAAGGGTAACATGAATAGGTTCAAGGATATAGGGTTTACGATGGAGGGTATAAGGTTGAGGATGTAGGGTTGAGGGTATAAGGTATATGGCCAAGGGTTGAGGGTATGGATTTTAGGGTTGAGGGTTTAGCATATAGGCTTTAGGGCCTATCGTTAAGGGATAATGTTTAGGGTTGAGGGTATAGGGTTTAGGGTTGAGGATATTGGGTATAGGGTCAAGGGTATTGGGTTATAGTTGAGGGTATAAGGTATAGGGTATAGGGTATAGGGTTTAGGGTGTAGAGTTTAGCTTTTAGGGTTTAGGGTTTAGTGTTCAGGGCTGAGGGTATAGGGTTGAGTGTATAGGGTATAGGGTTTAAGGTTGCGGATATTGGGTATAAGGTTGAGGGTATTGGGTTTATGGTTGAGGGTATAAGGTTTAGGGTATAGGGTATAGGTTTTAGGCTTTAGGCTTTAGTGTTGGGGGTATAGGGTATAGGGTTTAGGATTGAGGGTATTAGGTATAAGGTATAGGGTATAGGGTTTACAATTGAGGGTATAAGGTGTAGGGTTGAGTGTGTAGGGTACATGATAGAGGGTTTTGTGTATAAGCTTTAGGGCCTAGGGTTGAGGGATAATGTTCAGGGTTGAGAGTATAGGGTTGAGTGTATATGGTATATGGTTTAGGGTTAAGGATATTGGGTATAGGGTCAAGGGTATTGGGTTTATATTTGAGGGTATAAGGTAGTATTTAGGGTTGAGGGTATAGGGTATAGGGTTTAAGGTTTAGGGTTTATGGTTGAGGGTTGAGGGTATAAGGTATAGGTTTTAGGGTTGAGGGTATAGGGTATAGGGTTGAGGGTATATGGTATAGGATTGAGGGTATTAGATACATAGGATCAAGGGTATAGGGTTTATGATTGAGGGTATAAGGTACATAGGGTCAATGGTATAGGTTTTATGATAGAGGGTATAAGGTTGAGGGTTAAGGATGAGGGTATAAGGTTGAGGGTATAGGGTTCAGGGTTAAGAGTATTGGGTATAGGGTTCAAGGTTAAGAGTATTGAGTATAGGGTTTAGGGTTGATGGTATGGACTTTAGGGTTGAGGATTTAGCGTATAGGCTTTAGGGCTTACAGTCAAGGGATAGTGTTCAAGGTTAAGGGTATAAGGTTCCTCATGTTTAGGGTATAAGGTTTAGCATTGAGGATATTGGGTATAGGGTCAAGGGTCAAGGGTTATGGTATAGGGTATAGGGTATTAGGTACATAGGGTTGAGGGTATAGGGTTTACGGTTGATGGTATAAGGTATAGGGTGGAGGGTATATGGTTTATGGTGGAGGCTATAAGGTTGAGAGTGTAGGATTGAGGGTATAAGTTATAAGGTCTAGGGTTAAGGGTATTGGATATAGGGTTTAGGGTTGAGGGTATAAGGTATAGGGTTTACAATTGAGGGTACAAGGTATAAAATTGAGGGTATAGGGTACATAGGTTTGAGGGTGTAGCATTTAGGATTGAGGGTGTTAGGTTTATAGTTATATGTGTCCATAAAAGACATAACACACTCACGCTTTAAAAAAGTTAAAATGTGCTTGCATTTTGTACAAGTTAAAGCATGTTCGCGCTTTAATGCGGACACATTTTAGGAATTACAAAAAAATAGTAAAAACACATGTGACCTGTTATTTAGGCCAACATGCTCTTTTACTCTCCAGTTTCTAAACATATTAATTGACAAAGAAATGATTTTTCATGGTGTTAACAAAAGCACAAGCATATGTTACATATTCCACCACCTTTTTTTTGTTTGACAATGTAGGAGTAAATACATGAGCTTTTATATCAATTTTGATTATATGAACTAATATTTTCATCTTTCTAGTGTTGGAATGCTAATTATTATTTTTTTTTTTAATTTCATATTATAGATTTGTTCTTTTCATAGTTTTTACTAATTATATTATATTTTTATATAATTGAACATTGGAAATGGAGGAACTTGGAAAAAAGCTCAAATTTTTAGGAGTTTGAAGAAAAAAATGATGAACTAAACATAATTTTGTAGTTTGTCAAATTGAATCTCAAATTTTAAGGTATGTTCTATTTGTGCATACCACCTTATCCGCTTCCTAGTTCTAAAAAATTTATGCAAAGGATTACACATTTGTTGAAATAATATTATTTTTATATTGAAAAATATAGTTGAGAAATAAAAAAATTGTATTTCTACCTTAGCATTCACATTATTGTATCAAATTTGTGCTATCCTTATTGGATTCCTCTACAAAAAAAAAAAAAACTACAACATTAGTGTTGAATATCTATGTAATTCATTATCATGTATAGGGAATATTCACACATACTTTTTAGAGGCATCTAAGTTATGCATACAATTCTCTCTTCTTATTGTTAGAGTACAAGGATCACGTAAATTCCCTACCATTCCTAGGAATACATGTTAGGAGAATTAGCTCAACCCATCACCTAGGAACTTAAGATTAGCTCACAAAGTAATAACAAATGATACAAGTACAAGGTGGTTTGTCGAGGAATTCTACTTAATTATGAATTTTTTTTTTTTTTTTGTTATAATCAAATACATCTTCATAATCCAAAGGAAATCACACAAATCCATAGATAAGTACAACACACTAGTGTCACTGGTGCAAGATGAAGATTATTATTTTATCCACTAGGAGGAAATTATTTCACATCACCATACAAGCTTCGATAGTCCTTTATGTTGTGTGCAAGAACTTACAATGTTACACATGTTGTTGGACAAGCTTCAACAACTCTTTGCACCCTATGCAAGCACTTACGTATTTTTACATTTTATCATGAAAACCTCTATATAAATTTATATTCTTGCACAAGGACCTACAATGTTTAACTTATCATGACTTCACACATTGTGTAATCATATTCCATCACACACGACAGGTTCTGCTACTCTTTATCATCAAAAGCCCTCATGCATTTATCATCTAGTGAGCTATCATGTATGAATTGACATAACTTTATGTAAATACCTTTCCAGTTTATGCATCCATTCCTCCCTCCCATCTCACTAATATTTCACCTACCTTCCATACCATCTCTACAAGTTCCATGACTACTCCATGTTCCTAATATCTCCTCTACTATTGCCACATCCATCATTAGTATGGATCCTTCTTCCAAACCTTTTAATGTTATTCCTACCTTCATTATTACCATCCCTTACTTTATTCCTCACTCTACCACTAGTTCATTAGCTCATTTTATACCTTCTTCCATAATTCATTTTGCACCTTACTTCCTACCTTATTCTAAAACACATCTCACACCTCCTACCATGGTTATGCCTTATTATCCTCTCTCTTATTGACCTATATTTACATAAAATTTTGTGTCTCATGTTCCTACTACCACCATTCTTGTTGCTTCATTGGATGCACATATTCAAAATGTAGATAGAATATAATATAAATTTGATGTTATGTCTAATGGTCAAGACAACTAAATATATGGAAATGTAAGATACATTGTAACTGCATTCAATATTATTACTTATTCTTCACCTAGTGGTAGTGACACATATTTGAAATGTAATAATGGTAAATATTGTTACTTATGCTATTGAGTTATTGTTCTATTTATTGAGTAGATCTTTTAAAATTTCCATATGTCAACTAAAGCATTCCTTTAGAAAATGTCAAAATTAATGTCCTAATGAATTTATGATTGTCCTAATGAACCTTAGACCATCCTAATGAAGTTATGATAGTCCTAATTTTATGCTTCTTTTCAGATTTGTGTATGAGATTGTTTTACTCTTTAGTACCATGATGGAACTAATATTTATTTCTTATTTACGATACATATTAAATTCTTCATCATGTTGAGGAAATGACCAATGATTCTAACATCAGATGCATGCGAAGCTAAGAATGCAAAAAAAAAAGGAATGAGGAAACTTCATGAAAGTAGGAAATTGAATACCATAGAAGAAGACATACCAAATCAAGAGGAACATGAACCATCTACTCTATGTAAGAAAGATGTGGAATTGACAACACAAAGGAAACAAATATAAAACCTTCGTGTAATGAGAAATTTGAATCTCAAAGTTGGAGGCACACCATCTTTCACATTCAAAGTTGAAGGTACACCATATTTTCCATCTCAACTTCAAGGTATGTCATCTTTTTCATTTTTTATTAAAGGTATGCCATCTATCCCATCTCATTTAAATATTGATGAAATTTATAATGTTGAGGAAACTTTACCTTTGAGAAAACCTCCTAGATTTTTGCATATAAAGCCTAAGTTTTTGATTGATATTAATGAGAATATTTTGAAATCAATGGTTGATAATATTCTAAATCACATTTTTCAAAGATATGCTAATAATATTTGGAGATTGTTGTTTGAAAAATTAAATGAATCTCGAAGATGCTAACTATTTGTTGACATGATAAATCTAAAATTTAGGTCCATTATGAAGATTATTGAGCTAAGAACATTGGATGCTTCAAATGAGAAATCTATTGTCAAGAATCTATTGAGTACATAGTAATGTTACACGACATGTCATTACATTAACAATAGTAAGCAATCAAACCAAAAAATATCATCTCATTAGAAAGACAAGTCAAACATTGAGAATAAGTAGAAAAACTCTAATGAGATCCATAAGAAGGTGTCAAAGAGTGGAGGACCCAAATAGAAATGAATTATATGCATTCTCTGGTAGACTCCCACAAAAAGATAAACCAATCGTCGAATCCTTGAGATCCCTAATTAAATAATTTTGAAAGAATTACACAAGGGTATCTCCAAATCAAACAGATTCTATAAGAAGGAGAATTGGTAGTTGAAATCATGAGCCACAATCAAAACATTTTTTAGATATGACAAACATAATTTTTTCCAAATTTTTAGAGATGTATCCTCAAATTAAAAATTTTCATTTAAGGTATCTTGAAATGCTAAAGCTTTTTTATGTCAAAATAAATCACATACATACAACTTGTTGTTGTAGAGTACATATTGAGTTTTCTAACCATTATGATGTTTATCGACATATATGTTTTCTAAGAATATTATGTGAAAGAGTGGATGCTCAATTATTCTACTAGAACTTATGCTTGGATTACACATGTGATCATTGTGATGGCTTCCAACATTTTCCAATTTGTGACAATCTAGAAAGTATGCATGCAATTAGCAATGAACTAGTAGAGTTTTGGATATAAGACAATGGCTTACAATATAAAAATGGTAAAGAATAAAAAAGGTGTGAATTGGTCATTGAAAAGATTCTAGTGTATCAATTTATGTCTATTTTTTGCGAGACTATAGTGCATGAGTATGCAAGGCATAGCCATAAAATTTGATGGTTGGAATTACAATTCAAGTTATGCAAGGACATGTTTCCACAAGTGATACCATTGTTTCAGTTGCTGAATTTATAGAGAACTACACTCTACAACCACATAATTAGGTGCAATTGTAGTATTACAACTCTACACAAATTGCTATATTTGTGCATATAGAATTCATTCATACAAATGACAATATAGAGGACGAAAGAGATATCTTAAGGGAGTATCATTTTTATATCGATGATGATTGCACACATTCTATGAGTTCATGCAAGTTTTCTTTAAAATGTTCTACCATGACTTAGCTAGAAGCGGCATATCATTTTGTTAGCATATCATATGGTCAGATAATTATGCATCACAATTTGAGAACTTGTGGATGTTTTATTGGTTGAGTAGGATGCATAAGATCACAGGTTTTTAACATATGTAGAAAGGGGGAGCATGATGGTGTGGGAGCATGTATTAAAAGATCCTTAGCACGAGAAGAGTGGAAGTACAAATACAATGTAAAGTTGACAGGTGCAAAATTTATTGTTGAATGGTGTAACACTACAATTGGTCTAGGTAATGAAGGTAAGTCTATAACTCATATATTTTTTTGGCTGGTAAATAAATACTAACATTGAAAAATATGAGTAGTATTATACATTGAAAAGCACAAGTGAGTTTAGAAGCTCTAATTCAAGTTCATGGAGTATTCATGTGTGGAAGATGGTATTTTTTGTTCTTCATGTAGAGATCAAGCTTGGAATGAGTGTGAGTCAAAGGAGTGGGTGATGAATGGTTTTCAAAAATTCTAAGATCACTTGAGATATATCAACTCCTAGTGGCACTACAAATCATATAGATAGAATCATCAATTAAATCTAATCACATATCAGATCTAGTTCAACCAAGTAATATATCTAGATGTGTAATTTAAGAAATTCCTAATTTTATCTTTATTTGTAGTTTTTTGTAATGTTGACTAAATTTGTCTAATTGGATGCACATATCAATACATGAAATGTTTATGCAATTATTGCAAATGAAGACAATGAAGAGGGAACAAATTATTACTTGTGTCATTGTGTTGAGGGAAAAAAAGAAATTGGAGGCCCCTTGTTATAGATGGAGAAAACATCAAGCATCTTGGAAGGATAGTGGTTGTTAAATTGGAACATGGATTATAAGGTACCCAATTAAAAAGTATGATGTGTGGTTGTTTGAGGAATTTGACATGCATCGAAGGATTCTTCATTACTCTAACCTTATTGTGGCATAACATGTTCATTTGATCAAATATGGGGGTGGACCATTGAACAAGAACTTATGGCAGGGTTGTGAGTCTGACCATGAAACAATACTTGACACAAATAAAGAGTAGAGCAGATCCGTATGGTTCCTTGGATTTATTGTAAATGAAAAAAAAATGTAAAGTAAAATTGATTTGTAAATATGTACATCAGATTTGTATATTTGTACATACCTACATGGCTTCAAGTCATTCAATGAATTTATATATTTTTATGGGTTTTCCAAAATTGATATGTTATCCTTAGTTCTAGATCTAGGAATATTATTACCATCACCTTCTTGTGTATTGGTATTCCTAACTTGTGTTTGTTTATATATGACTTTATGTGAGGATTTCATGAAATTTAAAAGTATCACTAGATTATTTGCATTAGTTCCATTCGAACTAGTGGATTGGAAATATATTATTTTAGCTAATCAAGGTGTGTTCACTAGCCTATCTTAATGGTAATCCACATTTTACTTTAGGAGATACACGAATTGTTAGAACTTACAAGAATGGTTGGAATTTTTCTACGAGTGAATTTTTTTGCCTCTAATTCCCTAATTGGGTAACTTTTTTTCAAGGGGCATAACTTTTCGTCTGGTTATTGAAATCAGGAAAATGAGATATCGTCAAAAAATTGGTTCTGAGCACCATCCAATGGATCTAATATTTTTCTCATATTTTTTGTTTGTACATTTTTTCACCTGTTAAAGTTAGATGTGTTGTTTTCACTCTTGATCTCACAAATTTTGACCATTTTCTTCATTTTTCATGATTCCACCAACATTGAAAAGGTCTCTCAAAGCTCTTCACAACTATTTATGATTTTTTTCAAAAAAAACAACTAGGTACATTTCATTCATTTTTTCATGTTTTCACATTCTAGTGAATTACTTGGACGATTTAGCTCCTAATTTTTTCTTTTATGGGATGAATTTTTTTTTGTTGATCTACATGTATTTCTAGATTTTTTTTGTCTTATTTGGGTATTGTAGATATCTTTTGTATGTACTTTCTCTTTTGTAGACACATTGAGATAAAGTGCCACTATTTTACCTGCTTTTTTGGGGATTTTACACATCATGTTGTGCCTTTTGTACTCACACTATGTTATAAAATATCATGAGGGTTGTGTAGGGATTTTGTTTTTCCATCATACCTTATCAAGTGAGTGTTTCTTCGACGACCACATCGAATCCTAGTCATTCTTTCCTCATGCGTGTGTGCCTTAGTTTGAACACCATTTTTTAGTTGTAGGTACTTTCATGTGCACATTTAGGTGTTTTTGGTTCTCCTTCATGCAATTCTTGGTGACACATGCAATTTCATTAGACCTATCATGGATCTCCTTTTTCCATATTATGGGGGGTATCTATTGTTGGTGCTAATGCTTCATTGGTTCATTTTGGAGTGAGCTACATATTCATTTTTTGTTCCTGTGTACTAGGCGGATGCAACGACTGGCCATGCATTTTGTGAGATGAAACACTTACCATATGGGCATTCTTGCATTCCTATTTCTAGAGGCAACCTTCTATTTTCACATGATCAATGTTCTCTAGAGTATTGGTACCTATATTTTTGACTTGCATTTTGCATGGTTGAGTAGTGTCATTGGGGTCACTCATGCAAATTCATGTGTCATATTTATCTTTGACTACTAGATGTTTGCCTTTGTTTTCCATTTGATTCAAGTAGTATCATTGGGGAACTCATGTAGATTCTTGTCTTCTTGATCTTGATCATCATCTGTTTTAGAGGAGGTTCTTCATTTTAGCACTATAGTAGTCATCATTTAACAGTTGTCTACAACTTCTTCATACTTCAACAATATTCTTCATGTTCCTATTCTTATTGGGACATTGTTTTGGAGGCTATTCGGTCCTTCATTCACCTTTCTCTTTTTGGAGAGGAGTTTTTCCCATGAGGTTTTCTCCTTTTCTCCTAGTTGTGAGAGATTAGATTATTTATACATGGGTACCTCATCAAGCCTTGTTGTCGGGACCCGTTTATGCTTTATTTTCTTTTTATGCATTTTCTTTTTAGGGTTTTTAACTACTCCCTAAGTTTTCACAAGTAAAGGGAGGTGTTAGAATAATCATGCATCAACTAATAATTAATTAATTTTAATTAATTATTATGCTAATTTCACTTCATGCACTTAAGCTAAAACTTAGGAGTGCTTTTTTTATTAGTTTGAGCTATTATTAGATCATTTTATCTCATCACATGTGATGTTGACACTTGTCATGATCTAATCCATTTCTCATTTAGGGTTTT
Source organism: Sequoia sempervirens (assembly GCA_007258455.2). Classification (NCBI taxonomy): domain Eukaryota; kingdom Viridiplantae; phylum Streptophyta; class Pinopsida; order Cupressales; family Cupressaceae; genus Sequoia; species Sequoia sempervirens. The sequence continues at coordinate 160,145 of VDFB02101033.1, forward strand.
ATCTTATAAGAACTGTCCTTCATTGTATTATCTCTCTCGAAGACCCTGAGGTTCATTATTACTCTTGAATCTTTCATCTTATAAGTTTTTTTTTGTTGAGGAAAAATAAAAAAATTTATTTGAAACTCTTGTGTGTTGAAGGTATTTTTTTTGTTGTTTGATCTTGCATCTTGTTTAATTCACAAATTTAACAATCACTACTCCTTTTCTCACACATGTGTCATAATATCTCTCACACATGTCATATTTCTCACACATGTGTCAACATTTCTAGCTCTTATATAGGTTATGTGACACTTTTCATGTGACTATATAACTTAAATCCATGCCTTCATCTTCCTTAAATCTTAGCCTTCCATCAACATTGTATTTTGGCCTTTGATTTCCATCATAAAAAATCTATAAATTGGAGGCTTCCCCTTCCATTTGATCATCTTCTCATATAATATCCTTTGTAGTGTAGAAAAATGTTTCCCTTTACATTTTCACACTTGTTTGGGTCCTCCCTATTAAAATTTGGCTTATTTATGCCTTAATTGGTCCTATTTTGTATCCACAAGCCTAGTTAAATGCATTTTTCTAAGGATAATCCTGACATATAATAAATGGAAAATCATAATTTAATATTTTTGGATATGTGTTCCATATTTAGGGATCTATGACCCATACACCCAGATGGGTGTATGGGTCCTCCCTAGGTCTCAGGCCCTAATTTCAAATGATACATTAAACATAACACTTCTCAAAGTTTGTGTCTCGGGTTTAAGCCTTTGGGACTCATATGCCCAACCTAACGTATGAGACTTGCTTTAACCTAGGACCTATTTTAATTCAAATTCTTGGCGGGATTTTATTATCCTTAGATTTAATTTCCAAAATTTGGCTTGTAGTGTTGTAATTCCCAGAAATTAGGCATAAACAAGTATAAATGCAAGGTCATTTCATTATGTAGGATCTAATATTTTCAAGAGAGAAATCTTAAGGAAAGTTTATGAGTTTACAAGAGCATTCAAGAGAAAATAATCAAGCATTTGGAGCTACATTCAAGATTCAAGCATCATGTCAAAGTCTTCATACATCATGTGTGTTTGTGAGCCAACATTTGTGATGTAGGTTTCATGATTCAAGCAAGCATTCAATCAAGAGTCAAGATCCACATCCATTGAATCCATTTCACACAAGTTTGCAACCTTCATTTTAAGGGTTTGGTGAGTTGCTACATAGCATTTGTTCATTAATCATTCCTTCATGCTTTTCTATTTCATTTCAAGGTTTAATTACCAAAATAGGGTTTGACCAAGGCAAACCCCTATTCCCTAAC
>VDFB02101033.1:161565-217396 GCA_007258455.2 Sequoia sempervirens
GGAAAGAATGTAATGATAGGAGTCACATCATTGATGGGAATTAGTTTACTTATGGAATTGTGTATGTAATTGTTTCCCCCCTGTCAATGTGAGAAACCAGTAATTGTGCATTGGATGAGTGTTGTGAATACTCGTATTTGCTTTGTGGGCCCATAACCCACAGATCCCAGGATGATGATATGGTGTACCCATCCATTTGAATATGTTGTATTTGGTGTGGGATTAACCATACCATTATGTGTATTTGTATGTTTGTTACCTGATTGAGGGCCAACCCACGTGTGGTTGAAAATCTATCTATATATATATATAAGAGTAGCCAAAAGGTAGTTTCATAGATTCTTTTCTTTTGGTTCTCTAGCTCCTCAATCCGTGAAGGGGTAGTAGTAGCCACAATGTTAATTGGGTGGAGTGTGCAACATATGCACATTGCAATGCAGAGCGGTCTTAGCTCAACTGATCTCAAGGAAACATACTCACTACTTCCCCTTACGATGGATTAGGGTGCTTGATCCATATGTGCTAGCCTAAACCCCACAATTTTGAGTGCAACAATATTGGATTGTTAGTTTATGCCTAGCCATCCATAGGGACGTTAACCTAGCATTAGTGAGTCAACCTTGTCTGTATGAGAGGTGAAGCTCGAGTAGCCCCATATTGATACTCTCATATATGTATTGTATACACTGTATCCACACATGTTCTAACATGATGCAATGGATACGATGCCACACCCCACTGATGTTCAGACACAGTGTTGGTGATGATGTTGTGTTGGTGATTGTAGTGAGCTAGGTTCGAGGACATGATGCCATGTGCATAGACACATGAAGGTGCACTATGAGATTGTGTTATGATAGCCTACTTGTGTGATGAGCATAATGGGGCTTGACACACTTGTAGAGGGATACTCATGTTTGCTTTCGATAGTTTTTGGGTCAGTTGGCATATGGGTATGTCCTAGCCATGTATACCTCTAGCGATGGCGAGTACCTATGTGTTCCTTCTCCACAAGGTATCATTATGCGGGGTGTGTTCTGTGCGTGCCTACTTTCGCGGAGCCACAGACACACTACCATGTAGCATACGTCCAGTGTGTGCCTTCTCTGGTTGGCGTATGACCATGTCACATGATGATGCGAGGCAGGGTGTAGCCAAGGAGCACACTCTAGGTCATGTGGATGGCGTGCTCACTCCGCACCACATGAGGGCTATTGTTATAGCCTGACAATGTTCCCTCCTTCCTCATTTGGTGGCTAGTATCTAGTCACACAGTATTGTACAATGCAATTTCAAAGATTGAGGACTTTCTATATGGTTATTGATTATTTTCGATTGATTATGAAGGCCGAAATTTTGTTTGTGTTTGATTGTAATGGTTTAGCCACACTTTGTGACCTTATTCTCTCGTAGCCCTCATGGTTACATTTGATTTAGTGATGATATTGTGTGCATTTCTTGTTTTATTGTTGAAATTGAATCTTATTTGATATTTATTTATAACTTTGATGGCTAAACTAGTTTATCTTTATTGTTTTTGAGGTCGGCCATGTGTCATATGGTGATTCCTCTCCAAGGACGTATGAGGCAGACTTGGTGATTGTATACGAGGAAGCAAACGCAGGGAACCTTGAGGATGGGGGTATGTGAGGTTTATAGCTAGGACACACAACCCACCTATGTGTGATGACTATCTCTTGGAGGCTAACCACCTTATACAACAAGAGGTAGGTCATTGCGGTCTTGCTTGGATGGTCTCACGATGTGTGTGTGGCCTAACACCATCAAGCCATTGAGTGTGAGATATGGATTATGTGAGATGGATATTGGCTCTTGGTTCATGGTTTTGATATCATGGATTAGTATGTTGCTTTCTGGTGTCCAAATGGATCCTTGTGTATGTGCAGTATGTATGTTAAATTATAGAAATAGTGCAGTATGTGATTCCTGGTGATGTGAGTTTGAGTGTATGTGCAGTATGTATGTTAAATTATAGAAATAGTAACTATGAAATGATAAACTTGGGATTTTATGCTTGGGGAATGATACATCGTGTTTTGTTAATTCTAAAAAGGTGTTGTTAGATAGTCTTTGCTGCATATGTGGTGAAATTTTGTGAATTAAGAGGAATGCCTTATGTGTAAATGAAGATATTTAACGAAAATGGGTACTTTGTGTGTGTGAGTATGTTGCATTTTTTATGGAAGTATAGTGTTTCAAGGTAATGAATCGGTTTGAATGACTGGTACTAATGTGTTATGTTTCCACCCTAGTTTGCGATTTTCAGGTTATCGGCTTTGAATCTCGGTGATGAAGGTAAATTAATTGGTTATGCTTATCTTATGGACTTAGTGTTATGAATTGATTAGTGATTTTATGAGACGTTGGTTGTGATGTAATTAGTATTATAAATGATATAATTGATGTTACGTAATGTTGTGTTTACTATTATGGTCTTGGTGAGAGATACGGTGTAACATCACTTGCTCACGAGTGCCCTACTGCACTACGACTTCCTCTCATGATGTGTTTATTTTGAATATAGATATGTTGTTTCGACACTTGGTTTTATGCAGGATTGTAGGTACCCAAGCCTTGATTCCACCTGCACTGTCAGGATAGGGCGAGCCTCATAAATCCCAATGGGTACATGAAGTTGAAACGAAGTTGACAAGAAAGTTCCCCGTCCTAGTCTGTCACCCCATCCTTACATTTGACGATGTCGTCTCTTTGCGACCCCGTTTCTATTTTGGTCAAATTTTGTTTTGAGTCGAATAATCTTAATTGTTTAATTGATGTTGTTTTAATTATTTGGTCCAATTTTTAGTTCGTTGCGTTGTTGTGCATATGATTGTGTGTGTTTATGCCATTGTATGACTTCTAGGAGTAAGTCGAAGCTAAGGGGGGGAGGATGTAGCACCCCTCCGCTTTTGGCCCCTTCGTAACGTGCAAGTGAGTTGTTTATTTGCAATTTGTGAGGTCTTGTTTCCCTTTTTCCATACAAGTAAATTGGTTAATTGATGTGTTCCTTTTATATTATTACGTTGACTGTACTAAAGAATTTAAATGATTGGTTGATATATTGATTGAATTTTCAATACTGCCATTTGCATTTGCTTGGCGTTAATAATATATCTATATATACTACTTTGTATAGTTTCCAGTTAAGATTGTATTTTGGAATATGGTTAAGAAAGCAAAGAGTTTTATAATATATATATTTATATGTTTATTCATACATAGAACTAAATATAGGAGGATTAATAAATGACTAAAGAGAAATTAAATGTTATCCTCTGCAAATAATAATATTATTATCATGAGATACTAATCATTGCAAATAACATTTCTCCACCACACGCCAAATAATAACTCTGAATTTGTCTTAAATGTTATTACTTTCATTAAGGAAACAGGTAAACTTGGACAACAATATTATTATCTTCATCAACTTGTTAATTATTATTACACCTCTCAAGCAACCGTCTTTTCTACAAATGAATGCGCTGGGAAAATAAATGAATGTGGTACCTTCAAGACATACGCCACATATCTGCACCAACCCTTAATTAATGCAATAGACGAATACATGAAACTAGCTATTCGATTTCTTCGGGAGAGCAAAGTGTTTTTTTTTGGCAGGCAACCTTACTTTGCAGGGGGGGAGCATTCCTTCGGCAAAGGCTATCCAGCCCCCAAAATAGCGGCACTGTCTATAGAGGCGATAATTTGCACCGGCGAGCATGGATGGGCATCCGATGGCCTGCCATTCCTGACATACCTGCCGTAGCACAGCCTCCTCTGGGTTCCTCGTTTCTCTCCACCCGTGCATGTCAGACAGTACCCGTCAGAAAAAAAATATTAAAATTAACGGAAAGCACGGCAATGCACAGGCACGTTTTTAAAAAATGCAACCCTTACGTTTTAAAATTACTGCCGCTTCAATATATATTTTAAAAAATTAAAATCAGAAATAATTTTTAAGTAAATTTAAAGTAAAAACAAAGTAATTAAAATAAAATAATTAAAGTTAAAATAAATAAATAAATAATATAATTGATTATTAATATTTATTATTATAATTTGTATATATATATTATTTACATTTATATTTATATAATTATAAAGCATAATATACTATGTATTTTATTATATATTATGTATATTATTATAATAATGATAATTATAATGCATTTTAACTATATAATATAAATAAAATATATAAATAAAGAATAATATTATATGTAAATTTTACAATAATACACCTATAAAAACTTCCATATACACAATATCCTTTTAGTAAATTCCAAAGCAAAACAAAGTAATTAAAATAAAAGTAAAATAAACAACATAACTGATTAATAATATTTAATATTATAATTTTATACATATACACATTTATAAAGCAAAAATAAAAAGTAATTTTAAATAATTTTAATTTAAATAAATAAATAAATTTTATATATATATATATATATATATATATATATATATATATATATATATATATATATATATATATATATATATATATATATATATATAAATAAATAAATTATATATATATATATATATATATTAGTAGTATGTAAACTAAAAATATTATTATATGTAAATTTAAAGTAAAAACAAAGTAATTAAAATAAAATAATTAAAGTTAAAATAAATAAATAAATAATATAATTGATTATTAAAATTTATTATTATAATTTGTATATATATAATATTTACATTTATATTTATATAATTATAAAACATAATATACTATTTATTTTATTATATATTATGTATATTATTATAATAATGATACTATAATGCATTTTAATTATATAATATAAAATAAAAATATATAAATAAAGAATATTATTATATGTAAATTTTACAATAATACAATTTATAAAATTTACATATAATAATATCCTTTTTTAGTAAATTTAAAGTAAAAATAAAGTAATTAAAATAAAAATAAATAAATAACATAATTGATTATTATAATTTTTATATATATAATATTTATATTTATATAGTTATTAAAAATGCAACCCTTGAATTTTAAAAACTTAATATCATAAATAATTTTTTCAGTAAATTTAAAGTAAAAACAAAGTAATTTTGTCAAGGTTAAGGTTCAATTAGGGTTAACCTTGACAAAATTATTTTCTTTTTACTTTAAATTTACTAAAAAAAGGATATTATTATATGTAAATTTTATAAATTGTATTATTGTAAAATTTACATATAATAATATTCTTTATTTATATATTTTTATTTTATATTATATAGTTAAAATGCATTATAGTATCATTATTATAATAATATACATAATATTTAATAAAATACATAGTATATTATGTTTTATAATTATATAAATATAAATATAAATGTAAATAATATATATATATACAAATTATAATAATAAATATTAATAATCAATTATATTATTTATTTATTTATTTTAACTTCAATTATTTTATTTTAATTACTTTGTTTTTACTTTAAATTTACTTAAAAATTATTTCTGATTTTAATTTTTTTAAATATATATTTAAGCGGCAGTAATTTTAAAACGTAAGGGTTGCATTTTTTAAAAACGTGCCTGTGCATTGCCGTGCTTTCCGTTAATTTTAATATTTTTTTTCTGACGGGTACTGTCTGACATGCACGGGTGGAGAGAAACGAGGAACCCAGAGAAGGCTGTGCTACGGCAGGTATGTCAGGAATGGCAGGCCATCGGATGCCCATCCATGCTCACCGGTGCAAATTATCGCCTCTATAGACAGTGCCCAAAATAGCATGGGGCATTGGATGCCGGATGCCTATGCCTGCATGCATACTCTCTGACGGCCCGTGCAACTCTGCAGTCGTCAGACTCTGAGCCCTTAGACTCTGTACTTTATGTCAGAGGTAAAAAAAATGAACTTAATTTTCTCGTGCAAGGTGAAAAAAAATTAGTTTGCCTTCCAATGTTTTCCAATATCTTGCTGGCAATCCATTTTTATCTTTAAACCTAAATATGTAAATATATATTATATAATACATATTATTTAAATTTATATTATATACAATATATATTAATATATTATATTATATAATAAATAAATTTATTATATTATTTAAATTTATATTGTTATTTATAATATAATATAATTACGCCATAATAAAAATGACAGGTGGGAGTATTAAATTTATTGAATATATTGTTTACTACACATTTTTATATTAAAATGGTTGTAATTTTTTTTCCACTAAAAATTAGGTGAATGAAGCAAATTAACAAATACTAAATTTAGTTTTTTTAAAGATTAAAATTAAATTACTTATAATTTACTTCAATTTAAATTTATAAGATTTAAAATATAAATTATTTTTAACATTTTGTATTAGTATATATTAGTATATAGTGTATTTTTATGTAGGATGTAATTCTTTTTCCTTTGTCTTATAGTTTTAGTAATGTTGCTTTTTAAAAATAATTTAAATGATCATCCAATATTTAAGTTAAACATTTATTTATTATTAATTTTTATGTGTTATTTGCATTGGATTAAATATTTTAAAAATATTTTTTCAAATAGAAATGTAAATTTATAAGAATAGAAATATAAATTTATAAGATATATTCAAATGGTTGTAATATTTTTTCCACTAAAAATTAGGTGAATGAAGCAAATTCACAAATGCTAATTTTTTTTTTTTTAAGATTAAAATCAAAATACTTATAATTTACTTGAATTTAAATTAATAAGATTTAAAATATAATTTATTTTTAACATTTTGTATTAGTATATATAAGTAAATAAATAAATTAATTAAAATAGTTAAATTATTATTTTAGGAGTTTAAAAAATTAAATTTAAAAGAGTAAGAGTGTTTAGTTTTTAAGGATTAATGTTGAAGAATAAGTTTGATATAATGTAGATTTTTTTTGTTGTGGTAAATTAAAAATATATATTATTTTTAAATAACATGTGTTTTGTAAGATTTGATCTTGTCTATTATGGGAATGTTTTGACAGGTCTATAAATTTTGTATAATTGTGATGCTTGCACTTTGAGCTAGATTCTCCTAGATTGGCCCCTTGCTTAGAGTAGCTTTATAGTTGTAAAAATCTCCAAAGACTATTTATAATCTTCTATGTCATAGAATGATTTGATGCAAACACAAGTTTATATTTGTGCTCCAAAGAAAAGATTCTTAGAATGATGTTCCTTGCAATGCATAGGATTTCCAATTGGTTCCTTTTCAAGATGGTGTGAAACTGGCAATCACACCTTGGTTTGCAATGGGTATGCCGAAGAGTTGTGGAAGGTCAATTAGGAAAAAAATTGGGTCTATTTTTTTGCAAACATTTTGCAAAGGTCAATTGGCAGGCCATTTAGAAAATGATGTTTTTTGTGCAACATAAGTTTCAATGGATAAGTGATAGCTTCAAATAAACTATGCATCTTTTTATAGGGATCCAGAGAGAGGGAGGGATATAGATAGAAAGAGGGAGAGATAGAGGGTGGAAGAGTGTGAGAGAGGGGGGTAAGGAGATAGAGGAAAAAATAGAGTGAGACTTAAAGAACAAAGAGAGAGGACTTGAGAAAGAGAGGGATATACAAAGTGGGGAGAGGTAGAGAAAGAGAGATAATTTTTCAAATATTATAGTCACAACTTCCATAGTAGACATGCATATAAAAAGTTGAAGCATTAACAAGACACATGAACTATTTCACATAATACCTAAAGTTTTGAAGAAGATTTCATCTCATGAATTGCAATGATTGTAGGATATGTACAACCTTCCCACATCTACATAGATTTTTAAGAGTAGACAATAAGTCACAATTTTTTTAGGATCCAAGTAAAAAAGTAACATCATTGTAAATACTCTAAAATCTATATCCATATGTGATCTGTAAGGGCCAAGAAAACACATCCACACAACCATCACATGTTTAATTGGCATCTTAATCATAAAGTTTAGGGTGTTCTTGAAATATATGAATGCTCATCCACTAAACTTGAATGGCTACATGCACAAAGAACACAAGAAATGCTTATATTGTTATGATATGTTCAAGATTGCTTCATTATTTCAAATATTATGAGAACATCCTTGCAAAATCCATTTTGTGCATATCCTGCAAATGACACCACATTTCTTTGATGCACTTTTTTAAATAGTTCACAAGCCTTGTCTATGCTTTAAATTTTCCATACATTTCTATCAAAGCATTTCCAACTATATTATTTGACAAAATTCCCCCTTCCATCAAATCTATAACATGTTCCAAAACTCCCATTCTGGGACAAGCGGGGATAATGTTGGCTTTACAACTACCGATTTTATTTTCTTGAAAGTTTCTTAATCTTTGTCAAAAAATCCATTTTGTTTGTGTCCTACAATCATAGAATTCAATGTGAGCACATTTATTTTGAGGCACATTGTCAAACAGTTTTCGTGCCTTGTCTATGCTTGCACATTTTGCACACATGTTTACCGCTTTGGTTGTAACTACATCTGACCAATTACCTCTATCCTTTAGATGCTTTGATGGATGTTCATAGCCTATTCTAAATCTCACATTCAACACAAGCTGCAAGGATGCTGGAAAAGATTGTAGAGTGTGGCTTTAAGCCCATCAACCACATATGCCTGAAAGTTTCTAAAGCCTTTTCAACAAATCCATTTTGTGAATATCCTACAATCAGTGCATTCCATGAGAACTCATTTCTTTAAGGAATTAACTCAAATAGTTTGTGTGCCTTGTTTGTCCATCAACATTTTGCATACATGTCTACCAGGGAGGTTGCGAATACATCATCTTACAAAACCCCTCTATCTTTTATCTTGTGAATGGTGTGCATACCTGTTCCAAAGCTCCCATTTTAGCATAGACAGGGAGGATGCTGGAAATGGTTGAGGACTATGGCTTTACACCTACCAATTGCATTTGTTTGAAAGATTCTAAAACCTTTTCAACATACCCATTTTGTGCATTTTCTATTTTTTTTGCATACAATGACGAGGATGCAAAAAGAAGTAGGGAGAACAACCCCTGGGCCCCCCCTGCTTGTTCCCCTATTGGTCCTAATACCATTGCTCCCCAGTCTCTATCTTTTCAGAACGCCCTTAAGGATTCTGCTCCGCCATCATGTCCTAAGTTGCAGCCTCTGCATGTTTACCCTAGCCCAGGTTTAGCCTCGCTGCTCTGTCTTAATCCCCAGTCATCTCCTGGCTGCCCTACTCTGGGTTTGGTCTCTAGTTTTAAAGGTACATCTGTTACAAAACTTGTCTCATATTCTGGGAATTCCATGGAAATTCTTTCTGATAAACCTATGGTCAGTAAGGAGTTGGCCCCTAGTGCCCCTACATCTAGAAGATTTGGGAATGCCCCTAATGATTCCCCTAATCAGGATGAAATTAATTCAGCCCTAAATAAGCTCAAGCATGAGGACATTGTGAGTGTGGCAGAAAAAAGTACGGATGGCCTTTTCACCATTCTCAAGTGGACCCAGAAGGAAGTCTGTGATTTGAAAGGCCGTAACATAGATCTAAGTAACAAGGTCATGGATTTGGAGCAGAAGATTAGCTGGAGTTGTAAAGAGAATGAAGGACAGGAAACCCCCTTACCAAGGAAAAGATAGCATTCGTAGGAGGAAAGACTAACTAGGATCAAGTGCAATATGTCCAAGATAGGCCAAAATATTAGGGCCACTATGGCGAACAATCAAAAAATTTACAGGCATAACACCATTATCATCAATGCTATGGTGGAAAAACTCAAAAAAATCAAAAGGGTTCGTTGGTCGTGGATTTGGATGCAGACAGAGGATGCTGCAGATCTGCTGGTGAAGGGATTTCAACTCGTACCTGGGCTAACACTAAGAGGAAGACCCCAACTTCATCACATATGGCTCAAATCCTCAAGCAGGGGTTACAGGATATGAAGGATGCTGAAAAGGAGGCCGAGGAGTTGATGAACACCTTGGAGTAGTGGGGCTGTGTTTGTTTTTGGCTTTTTGGGCGGTCCTTTTTTTGGACCCTGTTGTCTCTTTGTGCTGTCGTTTCATTTTTGGGACAACCATCTGCTTGTTTGGACTTATTTTGTTATCTTTTGTTGTTTGAACTCTGGGGTTTCAAGTCCCTATAAAACCTATTTTTTCCTTTTCAAAAATAGTGCGACAAGCTCTAGGAACCCATGTCTTCTTATCATGTAGTAGCTAACTTCTATAGTGTAGTAATTTAAGTTGTGCATGGGTGGGTGAGTGACACCATTAAGCAGCCAAAAAATAGTGGAAAACTAATAAGACCAATGATGCACTTGTTTTCAATCGTTGGCTAGGTGCTGTGGAAAGAGGTCAACCATTGATTTCAAATTTTAGGTTGATCTCTCTCAAATTGGATACGCCTTCGATGTAAAATATATAGGAATATGTGTGGACATGAGTGTAATAGAAAGTTAATTATAGTAAATATATGATAATGAGAATGTATGGATAAAGGGGAGTTAAATGGATATAAATGAGTGAGTGGAGGATTGGATGGTGGAAGAAGAGATTGAAAAATGTGCCCACCTTACATGGGAGTGTTTTTGTCAATATGTATGTTTATTAAAATTGTTCTAAAATTAAATTGGAATTAGCATGGGTATTCAAATTTCATTATTAAAATAGAAAAAATAATTATAATTTTTTTTTTTTTAATAAATGTATAAAAAATAAAAATACATGGATACTTGATTATTGCTTTTTAAATAAGGTTGCATAGAAGGATTTTTTAAAATGTTATTTAGTGAATTTTTTCATTATTAAGTGAAAAAGTCCCTAGGTTGAATGCCTATGGGATAGTTTCATGTTGGGACCTATTTTTCAAGATTTGAATAAGCTTTTTCCCTCCTAAAGTTCATATGAAGAAATTTTACAAGATTTAACTTGGCTATGAAGCAACTTGACTTTAACTCATCAAATCTCTTTTACCTAGGTTCATACATCCATCTTGGTATATTTTATCTATAAAACTCTTGAAGTTTGTAGGAGTTACATTCAAAGTTAGGGCTAGAGTTCAATTAGAGTTACTTGGTTATGGGACAATTAGGGTTAAGGTTCAATCAAGATTCAATTAGGCTTAAGATTTAATTAGGGTAAGGGTTAAGGTTAGCATTGGGGGTAGGGTTAAATTAGGCTAAGGGTTAGTATTAGTGTTAGGGTTAGGGTTCAAGTAGAGTTTTGATTCAATTACAGTTATGATTCTATTATAGTTATGACTAAACCAAGATTATGATTTAATAAAAAAATAATATTCCACTCTTTCACTCTAAGTTTTATGAATTCTAACTTTCTTTTGAATATGCACATCTTAGTGCAATGATCAACTATTAGGGTGAGCCAAGAGTCAGTGATAACCAATTTAAAGTTTAGGTTTTCCATCTACACTTTTTCAAACTTGAAAGACACTCTTCTAGGGAATTTGTCCTTGTCTATAAGCTAGTCCAAACCAACTTCAAATAGGGTTCCGATTAGGGTTCAAATAGCTTTATGGTTAGAGTTAAGCTTCAATTTGGGTTAAGGTTCAATTAATTAAAAATAGACATCTTGAGAAGGATATCTCTCGGGGTACTTTAGATATATTTTTAAAATATAGGTATGCTAGTATATAGTAATAAGTATAAATATATTATATAATAAAATATATGTACACAAATTTTATTATTATTATTTATATATTTATAATTAGATTAAGAATATATATATAATGAATATATTATATATTATCTATATTACTCTCTAGTAAATTAGTAAATTTTTAATAAATTTTATGAAAACTAAATTTAAAATTTAATGATTAATAAATAAATGTAAATTAACTTAAATTTTTATAACATATTATATTATAGATTCATTTATTGTATAATATGAGGGAAAATTATAATCATAAAGTTGATGTTGGAAATAATAAACTAAATTTTAATGGTTTCAAAACAATTTTACTTTACACTTTACTATATATATAATCTATTTAAACTTATTTACTTATCATTAAATTTTTAATTTAGTTTCAATAAAATTTATTCTTAATGTAATTTTAGATATATAAACAATAATGATAAAATTTAATAAATCATATTATTACTATATATTATATTAATTTTTATATAAAGAGAGAGTAATATAGATATTAGCAATTAATTATGAAAAAATTTGGTCTATTTTTTCAATATATTTGTGCAATACATCTGATGAGGAAGACAATTAGGAAAATAATTAAGTTTCATTATCAATACACTATTGTGTTTTTTTACAATAGAGAGGGAGAGATAAAGTGTTTTTTTTTTACAATAGAGGAGATAAAGAGGAATAAAGAGAAAGATATAGAGGGAGAGGTAGAGGGAGAGATAGAGAGATATCAATAGAATGATAGAGAGATAGAGATATAAGGATATATAGAGGGAGAGGGAGAGATAAAGTGACAAATAAAGAGATACACAAATAGAGAGAGGTAGGATAGAGAGATAGATATGGGGATAGGGAGGGAGTGAGGGAGAGATGGCAAGAGATTGAGAGAGGGAGGGGGAGAAAAGGGGAGAGATAGGTAGAGGGAGAGAGAAGAGGGGGGCTTATACAGTTACATATTATTGTAATTTCACTTTAAATAGATACAAAATTAAAATAATTCTAAATTTAAATCTAAGTTTAAAACTAAAAGAGTAAAATTTTGTGTTTATATATTATTATTGAAATATTATATTATAAAATTATATATTTAAATTAAATATATCTGTAATATACTTATAATAGAATGTTTATATATTTATTATGTAATTATATTTATTTTATAAATAAAGCATATAAATATTTATGTATATTTATTATTTAATTATAGATTTATTTATAATTGTTGAATTTATATTATATCAAATTTTATATATAATAATAAATGTAAGATGTTAAATCTATAATTACATCTTATTTGTTTTTTAAAATTAAACTTTCAAACTCTATATTAAAAATTTTCTATTTCATTTAAATATCATTTTAAATTATTTAATTTAGTAACATAATTAATCATTATATGATTTCAGAAAAATTAATGATTCACATAATTTTATAATTTATTATTAGTAAAAATTAAAAAGAATGTAAAAAACATTTTTTTGTAAATAAGCATACTTGTATTAAGATAATTTTATACTCTCCAACTAATATAACTATTTAGAAATGAAAAATTTATTCTAATTATATTAATTCAAAATAATAAATATACTAACAAAAAAATATTAATTATTTTTAAAACTATAAATTAAAATTAATTATAAAATTTACCAAAGATGGATTGCCAGCAAGATACTAGAAAACATTGGAAGGCAAACTAATTTTTTTTTCACCTTGCACGAGAAAATTAAATTCATTTTTATCTGACATAAAGTACAAAGTCTAACGGGTCGGAGTTTGACGACTGCAGAGTTGCACGGCCGGTCAGGTATGCAAGTGCATGGGGCATCGGATGCGCCATGTCGTTTTGGGGGCTGGATAGCCAGCTCCCATTCCTTCTATCTGTCCACGTGCTAGTCTTTGTGTCCACATTTCTGCATGCATATCTTCCAGGCATAACTTTTTCAAGCAACACACGTGCCTTGTCTTGCATCCACATCATGTATGCATATTTGAGGATGGGGAGTCATTTGGAGACGGGGGAATTAAAAAAGAACCTCTAGCTGCACAGCTTCAGGATGCTCTGCAAATAAATGGACAGTAGCACAAGAGTCCAATATAGAGAGGAGAATAGAGGGATAACAACAAAGGATTGGTACAGAAGTCAGGTAAGTTTTTATGTGTAATATTTTCTGTCAGGATGATTGTTATATGTCTGCACCCTCTAATGGCATTGCAAGAAAGTTTCTTAGCCCCTTCACTGAATGCATTCACTTGAAATTTTCTTAAGCCCATTTAATATCTATCCATTTTGTGCATATCCTGTAATTGTTTCAATCCATGAGATTTCATCTCTTTGAGGCATTCTGACAAACAATTTGCGTGCCCTATTTTCACTTCATATTTTGCTTACATTTCTTCCAGAGCATGTCCAAACATAATATTCGATAGAAATCCGCCCTCTATTATTCTGGATGGATGTCCATACCCGATTCTTAAGCTCCCTTTTGGCGTAGGCCAAGTATATGCAGAGGAAGGCTGTGGTATTTCCTTTACACCTGCTAATTGCTTTTTCCTTGAGAGTCTTTAAAGTCATTTCAGTAAATCTATTAAATCTTTTAGTGTGTATCCTGCAATTATCGCACACCATGAGACCACATTTCTTTGACGCATGTTTCCAAACAGATCTCACACCCTATCTATGCCCCCTCATTTCTTTGAAGCAATCTATCAAACGGATCACGTGCTTGTCCTTGCTTCTGCATTTTGCGTACATTTCTTCCAGTGGACTTGCAACGTTGTCATCTCCCAAAATCCTCTTTTTTGTGTTTCAATATTTGTCCATCGCTCCCCATAATCTGTTTTTTGAAGCTACATTTTAACTCAAAATTTTGAGGCATACTGTCAATAGTTCACGATGTTTGTGTTACGCCGAAGGTTTTCTAAAGCCTTTCCAACAAATCCATTTTGGGCATACCCTGCTTTGATGGTGTTTCAGGAGATTGCATTTCTTTAAGGCATTTTGCCGAATGGTTCATGTGCTTTGTCTTTGCTTCTTCAGTTTGCACACATACCTAAATGGAGGCCTGCGGCATATTTCAAAGCTCCCATATTGGCGCAGCAAGGAGGACGTTGACCCCGATTGTGGAATGGCGTCACACCTGCCATTAGCACTCGCTTGTAAGCTTCCTAAGCCTTTTCATCCAATCCATTTTTTGCATATTCTGCAGTCATAGTATTTCATGAGTTGACATTTCTTGAAGGCATTCTATCTATCAGTTCACGTGCCCTGTTTATGATTCTGCATTTTGTATACATGTCAGCCAGGGTACTTGCAACTTCAACATCTGACAAATTCCTCTGTCCATTATTCTTTGAGGGATTCCCATACCCTGTTCCTAAGCTCCCAGTTTGGGTTAGATGGAGAGGATGCTGGGAAAGGTTGTTGAATTTGGCGTCGCACCTCCCATGTACATTTGTTGAAAGTATCCAAAGCTGTTTTTGACAGAATTCAAGTTAGGGCATTACAATTTACCACCACTAAATGATTTTCCATTCGTTTCTCTTTATTATGCACTTTATTTTAATTTTCTATGTTGCATACTATTTCCTTGCAATATCTAAGAATTTATATTTACTATGTTTTCTCTTGATATCTTATGGAATGTGTACCAATAAATCTCATATATGTGTACTAAGGCGAGGGTTAATATAAAGTGTAAATATAAATATTTCATTAACCTTGATGATGACATTGATAGGGATATTAAGGAGAAATATTAATATTAATCATAAATAATAACTTCAAAATCAAATATCAATAATAAGTAAAGAATAAATATGCATATGCACTTTATTGTTGGGTTAGAGATGATAATGTTAGCGAGTGTGATCATATTATAAATATATTTGGAATGTTGTAGAGTGTGATCATATTATAAATATATTTAGAATGTTATAGTCTTCGAATGAAAGCAGGCTTACGCATATTGTTTTAAGAATATATATGTGTGTGTGTGTGTGTGTGAGAAAATTTGTACTTGGTTTATTTGAAGTTTGAATATATAAATAACTGTATGTTGTTTGAATAACCGTACCTTCTGATTTAAAGGTATAAATAAATAATTTAGATTCATTGCTTGCAATTTTAATCTGCAATAGTAGTGCCTTAAAAAAATTTAAAAGTATTTTATATATATATATATAATCATTAATGATGATGTATATATGTATATGTATATATATACATAAATACATGTATGTGTAAATTTATGTATTGAGAATTATATTGAAGGATATACATGTTAATAATTAGGTGATTGTTTTCAATGCATAGAAGATAGCAGAGTAAACAAAGTTATATTTAAGTAGGGAAAACGATTATGAATTACGTCAATTAGATGTTGACCCATTAATAATTTGTCTTAGGTGATCCTAGTAACTAAAAGTTATATTTAAGTAGGGATAGGGAAAACGATTATGAATTATGTCAATTAGATGTTGACCCATTAATAATTTGTGTTAGGTGATCCTAGTAACTAAGAGAGTAAAGGAATTAGAAAATAGAACTTAAGTTATACCGTAGATAATGAACTTTGGAGATAATACATAACAAGAAGTATGTTTTATTATATAAACACATATTGAGATAATTAAGTATGTTTTATTATATAAACACATATTGAGATAATTATGGAAATTAGTCTTAGTGGATGAAATCCTTTGAGAATTGATTTCTTTATGTTCTCCAATAATTAAATTGTAGATAAGATTAATGGATTAAAAATCATATATTACTTGTGGATTTATTAAGTATTTGGAAGGATTGGAATATAGTGGTAAATGTTCCATTAAGTAACTTAAGTGGTCTAAATTAACTAGTAATTTGAAAGGAGAAGTATGTTACGATTTTATTTGGTTGCTTGTCAATTGAACATTGGTTATTGTTCAAAATAAGTGTTGTTTTATATTTGGAGTGTTTATGTTTGGGATTTTATGGTGGTCTCTTTTGAGTAACTTGAGTGGTGGGTTTTATATCTATTTATTTTGATATGGTTGATTATGTCTTTATGTTTACTTGAAACGGTGAAGTTGCTTGGAAAAGTGCAATTTCATGATTGTTGTGATTCTTGAATAATTAAAAATCTATAGTTATTATGTGAGATTTGATTCACTTGAGCCATATAATTAGGAAGTGAACATTGAAGTTAGACTATTGTCAAATGAACATCCCTTTCATGTTCTTTTAAGTTAGTTTCATTTGCCAAATTAAATCAAAATGTATAATTAGGAAGTGAACATTGAAGTCAGACTATTGTCAAATGAACATCCCTTTCATGTTCTTTTGAGTTAGTTAGTTTCATTTGCCAAATTAAATCGGAATGTATAAACAAGTGGAGTACCAAATATGCTTTTAAGTTTCATACATGTAAATTGAGACTGAGAGATTAAAGTTTCATTTTTGCATTCTCTTGATTGATTGTATTCCCCATTGAATTATTTCCCGTTTTGACGAGCTTATAAGCCAAGCCTTGATGTGAGTTTCTTTGGGAACCCAATTATTTGTGTACCTTTTCAGTTGGGAGTATATGAATGTTGGTGTTATAGTATCCCTTGCTTTTCCCTTTGTAGTTTCATTTTCCAAATTAAATCGGAATGTATAATTAGGAAGTGAACATTGAAGTCGGACTATTGTCAAATGAACATCCCTTTCATGTTCTTTTGAGTTAGTTTCATTTGCCAAATTAAATTGGAATGTATAAACAAGTGGAGTACCAAATATGCTTTTAAGTTTCATACATGTAAATTGAGACTGAGAGATTAAAGTTTCATTTTTGCATTCTCTTGATTGATTGTATTCCCCATTGAATTATTTCCCGTTTTGACGAGCTTATAAGCCAAGCCTTGATGTGAGTTTCTTTGGGAACCCAATTATTTGTGTACCTTTTCAGTTGGGAGCATATGAATGTTGGTGTTATAGTATCCCTTGCTTTTCCCTTTGTATGCCTTTGGAAGCAGTCACTTTGTAAGTAGTCGTTGAGATTGTTGTATGTTATGTTTTGGTTGACCTTGTGGTTTGGTCTTGTGATCGTTCTGCTTGTCTGTCTTGGTTGTGGGTCCTTTCTTGTCATCTCCTAGCATGGGGGGTGGGCCTTCAGGTCCACGTGGTCAGGTGGAACGTGCTATGCACCCCATTGGGTTCCCAAGTTGTGTTTGTGATGTGGAAGCAGATGTAGAGATTCCAGAGCTTCACGTTGTTGAAGACTATTCCTCATTTTTGTACCTTATCCTTCACTGATGTAATCACTCTTGTACTTGATGTACTCTTCTCGTTGTTATAAGGGAAGAATTATGTAATGTATTAATGTGTCCATGATGTGTTGTATCTATGGAAATATGCTCTACAATTGTACTATTGAACTATTATTTGAATTGTAATAAAATGTTGTATCGTTTTCCTCTCTATTAATTATGGATGATTGTATGATATCATAATGTAATATTGGTTTTATTCTCTTTCATTTTGACAAAATTTTAGGCTTCATAATGACCGTTTCATGTACCCGAAAGGATGTAGATGACTTTGTAAATGTATAATTGCTTACATGTAATGAATGTAGAAATTTATCTTATGCAATGTTTTGCTTTAAAAAAAAAAATTGTGCGGTGTTTGTTGTCCTTTGTGGTTCATACGGCGAGGCATTACATCATACTAGACAATGAATTAAAACCACCAACCTAACAAAATTTCCTCTTGGTATGTAGAATTTTGTAGAAATCTAACTAGTATATATATATTTAAGAAAATCTGTATAAAATACATCAAAAGATATCAAGCTGTCCATTTTTTTTTGCAAACTTACAATAAAAATAAAAATTGTTGTAGTTAAAAGAATGAAAATAGAATATCGTGATACTATTTGTTTTAAACAATTGAAAAAATCCATAAAAAATCATTACACATGAAAATAGAATGTAGATTTTTGTTTTTCTTTCACAGATTTGTTGACCACCTATATGTGTGCTGCCATTGTAGAGTTACGTCTATTGATGTAATGATAATGAGAAAATCGTCTTTTAACTTGAAAGGTGGTGTAATTGACTGAATGGGAAATGGTGGACATGTTTTTGTGGTTGCTCTTCTCTTTTTTATTTACTATCACTATTTTTGTGGGTTGGATAGTAGGGAAAAATGGTAGAAATATTTTTTTTAAAAGGTTGTGGTTGCTCTTCTCTTTTTTATTTACTATCACTATTTTTGTGGGTTGGATAGTAGGGAAAAATGGTAGAAATATTTTTTTTAAAATAACCTTTTAAACATAACCCAAATCACTCCAAATATTTCTATTCATAAAAATTTTAGGAACAAAAACACCATGTAGCATGTTATCAAAATTTAATTTTGTTATAGTTGCTAATCAAGGTACTTCTCAAACATTTAGTCTTACTATATTTTGAAAGTTGGTTTGAAAAACATTTTTTCATTTTTACTCACTAAAAAGTTGAAATTTTTCGTGTTTCAAACATTGTAGTTGAATTTGATATAAGAACATGATAAATTAGAATTGGTTAGAAATATTAAAATTAATTACCTATTAAAAATTAGGCGATTGTAGTAGTAACCTACATTTATGTAAGAATCAATAAGATTCTACTATTTGTTTTATAGAGAAAATTGGTTATAAAATTTTGTTAATGTAAAATTATATTTTTACTTTGAATTTTATATTAATTACAATTGCAAGGGAAGATATCACACCTCACATAAACATCTTTGGAAAAAATAATTAAACAATAATGATAAATAATTGGGATTTGAGAATGCAATAGATAAAGATGATATGTTATAGATGTTACCAATTAATTCAGAACTATAATACTACTTGAGAAACAATTAGACAATGCCTCCATGTCAAGAAATTCCTTGCCTATCACTCTAGTTGACATCAATGATTGTGGATCCAATCTATAAATCAATATATTTGAACTTATTTTATGGATCTAAACTTTTACATTTTTTTATATTTTTTGAACTTATTTTTCTTGATGTCTTCAATCTTTGTTTGAAAAGGAGTGAGGTGCTGGCAAGAAGTTGAGTCCACTTTTTGGCCAAAAAGTGGAAGTGTTTTTCCTGATTTTCAGAATTTGACACATTTGACCTTAAAATTTGAAGCACTTAGAGATGGAATCTTGAAAAACTCACTAATCATAAAATGTAGTACTCAAAGTCAAGTTTCCAAGTATGTAATTTATTTCAATACCTAAATGCTACAAATTGATTTTCAATAGACATTTCTAAAAATCACTGTTTAAAAGTCAATTTTTTCTTACCATACCACGCACGTGTACGTCATCCATATTTTGACCTAAATTATCGTATTTTTCTAAATCCTTTTGGGAAAATATTTGTAACTCACTGAAGCACATTTTCGATATTTTTTTGTAATTTTTTATTGAATTTTTACTAGCCATATTTGTCATTTTGAAAAATTGTCGTGTATGTCACGCATAAGATGACCTAAACTTATCTTCTTCTTTCTTTTTTTTAAATTGAAAAAAAATGTCTAAAGTATGTTTTCGTGCAATTATTTTTACAAAAAAAATATTTTAATAAAAAGTTATTAAAATAGTAAAAACCCTGATATTTCAAGTTTATGGACCAGTTTCATCAGAAATTAATTAAAAAATAATCCAATTGTAAAAAAAGTACATAGTTGGAATCTGCACTATCTCATCTATAATGGGTTTTAATTTCATCAAAATTTTTTGCAAAAAAGTCTTCAAACATATGTCCAAAGTCATTATTTTTATGTGACATTGTTAGGACCTTCAACTTGCAGGTCAAACCAGGTTGAAGGCCTAGGTTCGAATCCCCAAGGCTTTTCCCAAACCAAAAAACAAGTCAAAAACCCGACCACAACCCAAGCACAAATTCAAATTTTTAGAAACGAGATCCCATTTACAAAACAAGATCCTATTTTGTAAATTGAGATCCCATTTTGTAAATCGGGATCCTGTTTCATAATACTAAATGCTCAGACCATTGACATAGAAACGAGATCCTTTTTTATAAATGGGATCCTGTTTCCATTTTTATCGTTTTTTAAAAATTTTACTGGCAAACTTTTACTGTGAATTCTACAACTTCACATGTATAGCCGACTGCGAGAAATTGAGCTAGTTTCTATCGAGTTTTGTCTTTACAGGTCTTCAACTTACAATTTGGATTGAATTTTTGAAAGGAGGCATCATGTAAACAATTTTTTAAGTGGAATTGTGTTAGTTTTCTACTCTTTTGGAGGAACAAAAGAGAAAGACTTTTGTCTTTATGGGTCTTCAACTTGCAATTTGGATTAAATTTTTGAAAGGAGGCATCATGTAAATAGTTTTTTTAAGTGGAATTGTGTTAGTTTTATACTCGTTTGGAGGAACAAAAGAGAAAGACTTTCACTATTGTTGTATTCATTTGTGTTTGAGAATTTTATAATCATGGGTTCACAAGCTCGTAATAAGAGAAAAGATAGGAAGGTATTGACTACTAAAGAAACTAAAGCAGGGAAAGAGAAATAAGGAAAAAGGAAAAGAGATAGAAGAATGAGGATTCGATCAATAAATAATGCTAAAGCATCCAATTCCACAACTATTGAAGATATAAACATTGAGGAGACCATGGTTGTAGACGATGCTAATTTGCAAGAAGTCAATTTAGAAAATAATATGATTATACAAACAAGTCCTAGTATGTCTTCAAATCCCTCTTTCAATGCTATGGAGAATGTTTCAATAGGTACAAATCCAGGTACATTTTCAAATCCACATTTTAGTGAAATGGAAAATTTATTTGTAGAATTTTTACAAGATGTTGGACTTAACAATGTTGACAATGATAATGTTCAGAGAGATGAAAATTTTATACAATTTGTTGAAAATAAATTAGAAAATGAAAATGAAAATCATTTAAATGTTGTTGAAAATGAAAATAAAAAATCTTTTGTTGAAAATGAGAATGAGAATGATCCTTTTGTTGAAAATGAAAATGAAAACTATTTTGTTGATGCAAAATGAAAATGAAAACCATTTTTTTGATGAAAATGAAGATGAAAATGAAAATCGTTTTGAAGTTGAAAATGAAAATGAAAATTGAAAGTGATACATTTTTGAATAATCTTCCTGGTAATATTTCTTGGAGACTTGAATAAGACGACATGCCAATAGATTATATAAAAATTTCTTTTATCGTAAAAAACTTGCATTTCAATGGCAACTAATGATGCAATTGATGAGAATGCAAAAAATAATAAAAGTAATGAAAAAGTTAGGCTTTTTTGTTAAACCAAAAAGAAAATATCAATCATTAAAACATGTTATGTCTATTGTTGCTACTTCCATTCAATCTATTGGAAAAAATAGTAGATCTAAAGATAAAAATGTAGCAAGAAGAGCTATAACAACTACTATAGTTAATAAATAAAATTTGAATAAAAGAATGGTAAGTAATATTAGTGAAGTTCTACAAATACATCCTAAAACATTGTTAAGAGCGGCAAAAAGAAGAGAAAGTATAGAAAATGACCCAATTAACCAATGTTGGAGTTTCAGTGGTCGACTCCCGAGGTCTAACATGAAATTGAATGTTCAAATCAAATTTTTGATTGAAATTGGCATGATGGTTTCAAAACTAAAAGTGGGGTCCAAAGTTCGCGGTCCTCATCCAAAACAGTTATTAGATACAACACAAACTGAATTTTATAAAAAAAATTATCGCGATTTAGTGTTACCTGGTAATATTAAAATAAGTCAAAAGTCTTTGGAAAAATGTAAACCCTAGTATGTAAAAATTAATAAGCAACGAATATCTTGTTGTTGTAAAACGCATGTTCAATTTCATTATTTTTATGATTTTTTTCGATATATACATTGTACTTTGCATACTAACATGATTATGTAGGAATGTGGCATTAATATGCCACCTGAAACAAAAAGGGAGTTTATATCAAGTTTGTTTTGTGAAAGATCTAATGGTAAATTGTTTTATTTAAGTTCTTGTATTTCTGGACAATGCACTAGTTGTGGAAATATTTCATTCTTTAGAGTTTGTATGCATGAAAGTGTTGATAATGATTTTGGACAATAATTAGTAGATGTTAAAATATTTAAGAATGTTGATTATTTTTTAAAAGATGGAAAAGTTAGAAAGCGTTGTGATTTAGTTACAAAAAAAGTTAGTGTACATGCATTTATAAGTGAATTTAAGAATAAGATTGTACCAAAATATGTCATGCACTCTCAACATGCTGGATGCCTTGATGGCCAATTTCGTGCATGTAGAAACACATTTTCAGTTGGTACTATACTATCATTGGTTGATTTTGGGGAAAACTATACTCTAGCTCCGCAAGAGAAAATTCAATCACAGTATTATAATTCAGTGCAAGTAGCTATGTTTGTCCATATTGTTTATAGACATGCAGATGATAGCACAAAGGATGATGAGGGAGTATCATTTCTATTTGAGTGACAACTGGTTACACTCATCAGAGTTTGTTTTGTTGGAAATAGGATGCCATTTAATTGAAAATCCTAAACATAAATTATTTCATGTATCTCCCAAGTTCTTGGAATGTGTTCAACAACACTAAGATTAGGATGAGATTAATTATTTGGATGAAATAAATCATGAAATTGACATTTGTAGTTATTCCTAAATAATAGGAGCATGTGGGTGCACACATGGTAAGGTGACACTCTCCTTGAGTTCAGTTAACTATACGGAGTAACAATTAACACTTTTGAATGCATGCAAAGATCCTAGGAGTTAGGATTTGATGTTTGCATGCTTGAAGTTCAGTTCAGTTCATAATTAGTTTAGTTTAGTTTAGTTCAGTTCAGTTATGGTTCAGTTGTCTTCAGTTAGTTTTAGTTGTATGTTAGTTAACTTCAGTTAACTTGGAATGCATGGCTAATAACATTCATTTGTATGATAGATAACAGGGACTACCTCTCATTAACAAGGGATGACCATTCTTGCATGAATGGTGTTGAGTAAATGTTTCAGTTAACTAGAAATCACTTGGAGCCAACTTGGGAGCCCAAGATGATTTCTTGGACTTACCTCTCTTGCATGATAATATATTTTTGAAGGCTCAGTTAAGTAGGATTACTTAAGGGCGCCAACTTTGAGGAAGAGCTTTGGAATTATCACCAAAGTGAAGGATAAGTTGTAGCTTCAGTTTGGGACGCCCAAATGTATGAAGCACATGTTGTAAGCTCTAGTCTTTATAGAATAACTCAACTTGAAGCAATATGGCGTACCTTTTCAAGAGCTTGAGCTTGTGCATTGTAAATATCACCATTTAGAGATTACAAGGTTGCATATTATCTCTATATCTCATTCAAGTTGAAGAGAGTTTTCATAATTGTGATTTGCAGGTGTGAAGAAGATTGGTAAAGACAAAAGAAGCATTCTAAAGCAAGAATTGGAGCTATTGTAATTCAAAGATTGAATAATAGAATAATTCTTGGTGGAGTTTTTTCCCGTAAGGGTTTCTCCACGTTATATCTTGTGTAATCTTTCTAATATCCTGTCTAGTTCTTCTATCAACTTCTCTCTTCATTCTACAACAGTAAAATCAATTAATAAAAATAATCACCCACAAAGAATATATGTAACAAAGAAAGAGCTTACTTAGATCAGCAATATTAAAGTTTTATAGAGTATTAAGCTAAGAAAATACCTCATTTTTTAAAATTTGGTATCAGAGCTGAGGTTGGGTAGAGTATTGGGACGCCTTTCTCTTAAAAGATTGGAGGTTTTTTGGTTTAGTGGGAGCTTTTATTATTTTTGTTATTTGCTGATTTTGGAATTAAGTTTTGTTACAATGAATTCAAGGTTAGATATTGAAAGGTTCAATGGTTCTAACTATGAAATGTGGAAATTAAAAATGGAATATCTTCTTGAAGAAAGAGATTAGTGGTTAGCGGTTAATATTGAGACAAAGACACCTACAACTATTTCAGATGAAGATTGGGCTAAGTTAGATTAAAAGGCAAGAGGAATAATTAGGTTATGTCTTGTTGATGTTGTTCTCTTAAATGTTTTTGATGAAACCACTACATATAAATTATGGAAGAGAATAGGGGATATTTATCAAACTAAGAGTCTCACTAATAAGTTGTATCTAAAAAGGCAATTGTATTCATTGAAAATGAAAGATGGTGAATCTGTTGCACAACATTTAAATGCTTTCAATTTAATTCTCAGTTAGTTAGCATCTATAGATGTAAAGCTAGAGGATGAGGATAAGTGCATTTTATTACTTTTTTCTTTAC
Source organism: Sequoia sempervirens (assembly GCA_007258455.2). Lineage (NCBI taxonomy): Eukaryota > Viridiplantae > Streptophyta > Pinopsida > Cupressales > Cupressaceae > Sequoia > Sequoia sempervirens. Next base: position 186,532 of record VDFB02101033.1, read on the forward strand.
CAGATTCTTGGGAAAATCTAATTGTTATAATTAGTGGTAATGGTGCAGATCCAAAGATGGACAACATTATTCCTACTCTCCTATCAGAGGAGATGAGGAGGAAGTATAAGGAGGAAATCCAAGATGCCTTGTTTGTAAAAGGTAGGCCTAAGAAAAATGAGCCTAAGGGAAACAAGGAAGGGAAGGGTAAGTCAGAAGGACAGAGTAAGGTAAAGTGTTGGAACTGTGGGTTACCAGGACATGTGAAGAAGGATTGTAAGAACAAGAAAGAGAGTTCTGATTCTTCTACAGAGGAGTCCTCAGATGATAGTAATGATGCATTGGTTATTTCAACTAATATTGTTTGTGATAACTCTTTGCTTCATGTTTCAAATTAATCTTCGTAGAGAGGATGGTAGTCACGATGCCATGTGTGACTCGGTATCACGGTTCAGTGGGAGTTGTTGGCAGTGACTTGGAAGCATCATTGGTAAGGTTATCTCCATGTGATTAGAGATATGGTTTCTTGGTTTAGAGTATATTTGTTATTGATGTCATGTTTTACTCTTGATATGCATTTAGAGTTTGGCATATTACATGGTTCTCTTGAGACTAGGATGTATAAGTATGTTATGATGCATGTGATCTCCTAAGAGGGGATGGTTAGATCATGGATGTCATGTTTATGTTCAAGGTTGGAGCTTTGACATTGATCTTGTGTAGTTCTCTTAAGTATTGGGTACATTAATCATTTTCTTGATTACTTCATGAAAGTATTGTGTTGCATTTGGAGTTTGGCATGGATTGGTTGGTTACAGGTCCTCATGGATACTTGGAGAAATAGGTGAGGCTAGAGTTTCTCTTATGGTAAGAGACATTTGTTGGAATGGTTACTTGTAAGAAAAAAAAATTCAACAGAAAAGACCGAGGAGCCTAAACCTTGGTTGAATGTGAATTCAACACACTTCGTGGTTTAGCATACCTCCAAAGAGGCTGTTTGGATACAAAGACTTGGGAAAGGTATTGGTTTGGTTGATAATGGGAAGGTATTAATTGAGAAAGTTAACACTTTAATTAATGTTACAAATTATCTTATGAAACCATACAAATAAGTTCTCTTGGTTTTAATCATTTGCTTGGAAGCTTCATGATTATGCAGGTTTTATTTGAAGTTAGCATGGTTTGATTAGTTGGTGCAAGAAGGTCATTAGCCTTGAGTCTTGTACTTGTTTTATTATTCCTTGTTTAGAATAATTGCAATGTATAATGCCAAGTGGGAGAATGTTGGAAATAGGATGCCATTTAATTGCAAATCCTAAACATAAATTATTTCATGTATCTCCTAAGTTATTGGAATGTGTTCAACAACACTAATATTAGGATGAGATTAATTATTTGGATGAAATAAATCATGAAATTGACATTTGTAGTTATTCCTAAATAATAGGAGCATGTGGGTGCACACATGGTAAGTTGACACTCACCTTGAGTTCAGTTAACTATACATAGTAACAGTTAACACTTTTGAATGCATGTAAATATCCTAGGAGTTAGGATTTGATTTTTGCATGCTTGAAGTTCAGTTCAGTTTAGTTCAGATTAGTTCAGTTTAGAATTAGTTCAGTTAAGTTCAGTTAAGTTCAGTTATGGTTCAGTTGTCTTCAGTTAGTTTTAGTTGTATGTTAGTTAACTTCAGTTAACTTGGAATGCATGGCTAATAACATTGAGTTGTATGACATATAACAAGGACTACCTCTAGTTAACAAGGGATGACCATTCTTGCATGAATGGTGTTGAGTAAATGTTTCAGTTAACTAGAAATCACTTGGAGCCAACTTGGGCGCCCAAGATGTTTTCTTGGATTTACCTCTCTTGCATGATAATATATTTCTGAAGGCTCAATTAGTAGGATTACTTAAGGGCACCAAATTTGAGGAAGAGCTTTGGAATTATCACCAAAGTGAAGGATAAGTTGTAGTTTCAATTTGGGAAGCCCAAATGCATGAAGCACATGTTGTAAGCTTTAGTCTTCATAGAATAACTCAACTTAAAGCAATATGGCATACCTTTTCAAGAGCTTGAGCTTGTGCATTGTAAATATCACCATTTGGAGATTACAAGGTTGCATATTGTCTCTATATCTCATTCAAGTTGAAGAGAGTTTTCATAATTGTGATTTGCAGGTGTGAAGAAGATTGGTAAAGATAGAAGAAGCATTCTCAAGCAAGAATTGGAGCTATTGTAATTCAGATATTGAATAATAGAATAATTCTTGGTGGAGTTTTTTCCTGAAAGGGTTTCTCCACATTATATCTTGTGTAATCTTTCGAATATCCTGTCTAGTTCTTCTATCAACTTCTCTCTTCATTCTACAATAGTAAAATGAATTAATCAAGATAATCACCCACAAAGAATATAAGTAACAAAGAAAGAGCTTACTTAGATCAGCAATATTAAAGTTTTATAGAGTATTAAGCTAAGAAAACACCTTATTTTTCAACTTGTTTAATACTGTTTCAATATATTTTATAGAAATTTAAGAGAAAGAGGAATCAAAATGATAGAACACCTCATATGGTCAGATAATTATACGAGATAGTTCAAGAATGGTTGAATGTTCTATTGGTTAAGTAGGGTTCACAAAGAACTTAATGTCCAACATATGTAGAGTATTTTTTAAGCTGGGCATGGTAAAGGAGAAGATGATGGAGTTGGTATGTGTGTTAAAAGAATTCTTGCTAGAGAACAATTGAAATTTTAGGATGTAATAAAATTTAAAGATGCACGTGGGATTGTCGATTGGTGCAATACAATATTATCTACACCTAGTTTAAGTGAGTACTCTACAGTTCACCAATTCTTTTGGTTGGTCGAAGAAGAGAAAATTCTTCCTAGACTTGACTATGAGACAATTAGTGGATCTACTAAATTGCATTCATTTAAGAGTTCAAATGCAAGCACATGGATTATCTGGACAAGGGAGCTTGCATGTTTTTTTCAGTTTTGTATCTCAGGAGATTGGGAAGCATGTGAAAATACATAATAGGTTGAAAAGTAGAAGCAAAGATCGTTGACACCTACACAAGCACATGATCAATATGAAAAAACAATTGAAGACAATGATCAAGTGTTTGCATATGAAGATTATGACCGTGTTTCAGACCTTGTACAAGAAGGTAATTTAATTCAATTTATTTCATTTTATTTCACTTTATTAAGTTATTTTGTAATACTAAATTATTTATTTATATACATATGAATGGATGTATGTAGATTGGTCAAATTATATGGACATGTTCAAGTTATTAAAACAAAATTTGTTTGCAAGACATATGTATGTTGTAGTTGCACCTAAGGGGAATGAAGAGGAAACAAAATATTGGTTCACTCGTTGTGTGGAGACTAAACATAAGTCAATAGAACCTCGATAAGATGATGATGTGTATCATTATCCAACAGGTACGGTGATCCCCTTAAGACATCCCCTTAAGCAAACTATGATAACAAGTTTTTGATCTCCTTAAGAAAATTTTGAGAACTTCTTTGATGATGGCTATCAAGTTATCCAATAGGATCGATGGTGGTTGTTGGCACATGGATTCAAAAATACCTGATAAGGAAGAACGGTATGCCTGCATTCGAAGATTATGAAACACATTAAAAGATTATACACTACTCACATTTGGTGGTGGCAAAAAATGTAAAACTAGATTGATATCGTGTAAGATCTACAAATAAAGAGTTATGGACAATTTCTATGGAAGAGCATGATACAATCATAGATTTGTTGCAAAAAAGAGAGGATGTAGATGGTACAATGGAATAAGTAAATACAGGTAAATATAGTTTTAGTTTTATTTTGTCATTTTAAATAGATTAAATACATGTTTTGATATTGCTCAAGTGTGTTATTAGTTGAAATTGATTTAAATTTTCCTTTTATAGATCCTTAAGCCATCATCACAAAAACGAGAGTCCATACAGATTCAACCTAGACAACATGGAATACTTGGTAAAAATAGGTAATTATTAGTTAAATTATATTTAAATACATTTTTTGATTATATATTGATATTACTTGTACATTAATAGTTAAAATTGATTTATTATCCTTTTTTGTATCCTTAAGCCATCATCACATTGATCTCATACTTTGAAATAAAAATGAGAGGATGCAGATTCAACCTACACACATGTGTGGAATACTTTTAAATACATGTACTTGAGTTGTGTACATATAGATAGTTTTATATAAATTAAAATATTTATGTTTTGGTGATTTCATTGATATTGCTTGTACCATTTTGATATCAGGTGGCGTGAAGACCTACTACATTCTGGGCACAAGTTTTAGATGTTCTTGAGATGGCATAGCCAAATTTTGTAAACATTGTTTTGAGTTGACATATATATGTACATACATACTTACACAATTAAACATTTTGTACAAATTACAAATACATGTACATACACAATTATACTCTATGTACTTTTATGTATCAAAATCAATATTCTATTTTTTTTTGTTAAATGTGCATGTTTTCCTACTTTGAAACTTTAAGTTTGATTGTATAATCACTAAATATCATGTATATTATTGTTAAATCAATTATATCAACTGTGATTAAATATGATACATGTACTTTGGCGTATTTCATCCCCTTAAGATGTCATATTAGGACATATCCTAAATATTATACTTATTATATCATTTGTTATGATGAATCACCCTAATTTGAAACTTAAATTTGATTGTATAATCACTAAACAACACGTATATTATTGTTAAATTTGGTTGCCTTGAGCAACTTCACCAAATTTTGACAACTTCTTTGATCCCCTGAAGACATCATATTAGAACCCCTTAAGACATCCCCTTAAGACGTCGTATTAGGACATATCCTAAATATTATACTTAATTATATCATTTGTTATGATGAGTTACCCTAAAGTCTAATACTTGTTTATATCACTTAATATTTATACTTAATTATACTCTTCTTTGATCCCCTTAAGATGTCGTATTAGGACCCCTTAAGACTTCCTATTATGGCATAATTAAATAAACATTAACACTATTTAAATTGTATAGAATGTGATTGTTATCAGTCATCCTAAATTCTAGGTTAATTATATCAATTGCAATTAAATATGAGACATGTACTTTGAAGAATTTCAGCCCCTTAACATGTCCATAGGTGAAGATGTTTACTATTATTCAATTTTTATTTTGAAATCATTTGGTTTAGGATGATGCTAATTACATGGAAACTTGTAGATTAACTTAGAGGAAGAAGGCTGTAGTATTTTTGTTGGATGCTATTATTTGTTTTGACAACTTATCAATTAGTGTTTTTTGTGGAACATGAGGTCAAGAGGACTTTTCTATTCTTAAGTTTTCTCTAGCACTTTGCATGATTTGTAAATACAAGAGTACATGATTTAATTTTAAAACTTTAGCCTATTTTTGGATAATTAAGTTGTATGATCTTTAATTTTATGTTGTAAAAGAACTAGGAAATATGGTGTATACTTATAGAACAATTTTTTTGGCAAAACTCATTGCATTTTGATTGGTATTTATGTTTAGTTTATATAATTTATTAATGCTTTTGTTCTCTAATATTGTATGCTATTGTTTATTTCTTAAAATTTCACTCTTTGTGGTATATAAACAGATTGCTTTTGTTTGTAGATTATGATTTATTTTCTTATTTTATTAGATAACCTGTGTATTAGGACCCCTTAAGACATCCTATTAGGACATGAATTAAATAAGTAAACATTAACTAATTATCACTAATTATTGAATGTATATCATGTATGGATCACTAAATTTGTAAAGTCAAGTTAAAAAATTATTTCATATATAATTTAAAAAATTGAAATCAAAATACCCCATGAGGGTTGCCGACTTCGACTGGTGTCGACATATATACTCGAGGTGCAGATGATTTTCCTATCGTTAGTGTCATCTACACCAAACAGTTTGATTGTTAAAATGTATTGCAATTTTTTTTGATATATATGTTCATTAAAATTCTTATAAATTCACATGTAGATGCATATTTATACCTGTTTCAAATTGTCCTTAGGGTGATGCTTTGCAATAAGAAATTCTATGAATGAACTGAGGCGACCAAATGATCCACCAGAATCTCCACGTCCACCCAAACTAGGTGTGGCCTGACCAAGTCCATAGCATAGCTAATGGCAACTAGTACATACATGTGTGTTGACACTCATGGAGTGGTACTAGGACCAACTCCATAGAATGTTCCTCCATCATCGTGGTCTCTAGGCTCCCTAAACTTTATCGCAGAAACATGTTGATCAAGGTCTCCTATGAGCGTACTCAAGGATCCTAATGTGGATATCACCGCACGGTAATGCAAAGGTGTGGGAATGACAGGACCAAGAGGAGAAACAAGGGGTTGCACATGCATGGGGTGTTAGGGATCAACCCTTGCCCTTAACCTTTGTTGTGGCATACTGCCACCAACACCCTGAAATGATTTTAAATAAAAAATAATTGGGCTTTTTCCCCAAAACAAAATCTACATATAGTTTCCTCAAAAAATATAATGGGACCTCCAGATTAGCATGTGGTGGATTGTTAAATACCATCCACCATCAATCCCAAAAATGTGCACTCATCCGTGGATGTATACACCACCTCATGGATATTCTAGATATATTTGTAGGAATGGTCTATTTAGTATTAGGGTCAATAAAACAAGGTGCTAGATGGGATTTTGTTATTTTTAGGTCTAAAATTTGTTTATATGAGAGACCATATGCATAAAATCATCTCATCTCCTCTCTATCTCGTCGATGCTATATGGAGGTTGCTGCGGTGGTGGATTAATGATATCATCAATGTTAAATTGATCCATGATATCTATATAAGTGTTCACCTACATTAAATTATACAAAACTAATGTACACACTTACAAAATTAAAAGAAATAGTTAAATTTTAAACGTATATGCAAATTGGTTTAAATAGGATGTGCATACATATACATACACATACATACATTGATTCAACTTGATCATGTGCATACAAATTTCAAAATTTAAGATGTACATACATTTAAAATAAAAAAATAGGATGCATAATGCATGCATACATCATTCAACTAAACTATGTGTACATACAAATTTCAATATTTAAGATCTAGAACTATGTAATTTTAATACATGTACATACTAAAAAAAACTTGAAACATTCACAAAAATCTCATTTATGTCTAACACATATATAAATTACATTTTTCCAATAGGAGAAATCATGATAGTAGATAGTCATAAAATATACTATTATAAATTCATCATTATAAGTTATTATATTCATAAATTCAACACTAAAAAATATCCATCCAACCAAATTCATAAATTCATCACTAAAAATATCCATCCAACCAAATTCATAAATTCATCACTTAAACTATCAATCCAACCAAATTCATAAATTCATCACTAAAAATATCCATCGAAAGATGGAACATACTCTGTGAAGGAAGGATATTCAGTTTTAAACAAGTCTAAAAATAATTCACAACCTCAGCGTGCATTTACTTTTTGTTGGAGCAATAAAGTATTGCCAAAAGTGGGAAGCTTTTCTTGGCTTGCTTTATAGAAAATAATTTTAATGAGTGACTGCTTGGTCAAACTAAAGATTGCAGACCCATTCAAATGACCCCTATGCGAGGAAGAGTTTGAAACAGCTGATCATTTGCTTCTATAGTGTAATTTTTCTGATCAGTGTTGGAATTTCATTAAAAGCAAGCTAAATCTCTATAATCCCCTTCCAAACACACTATGTGACCTCTTTTAGAATTGGCCATTAATATACCATACATATTTCTTTGCAAGTATCTGGTATATTACTCCAGTGATTGTGATCTGGAACATTTAGTGGGAAAGAAACATGAGAATCTTCAGAAAATTAAAATCTCCAATTGAGTTGTCAATAATGAAAATTGAAAAATCAATATCTGAAGGTGTCAATGCATGTGTTCAAAAAGAGAATTTGACAAGCTCACTATTCACAAATTGGGATAGCAGTATTTTGTTGAATTGGAAGGGTATTAAGCTACCATTTAATGGCAGTCAACTTATAAACAATGTTACTAAAGTTGATAGAAGCTTAGTTAAATGGATTCCACCTCAAGAAGGCTTTGTTAAATTAAACTTCAATGGGGCATCTAAAGGGGAATTGGGTCAATCGGGGGCAGGCATTTGCATAAGAAATCCATCAGGACTTTTTTTGGCAGCATCTGCAATCCATTTAAAACAAGGCATGAATAACTCTGCAAAAGCACAAGCTTTATTGTTGGGTATGGAATTGGCATTGCAAATGAGGATCTCAAATCTTCATTTAGAAGGCGATTCAATGATAATTATAAATGCATGCAAAGAAAGAAAGGTTAAAAATTGGAATTTAAGATATATTCTACTCAAAGCATGGGCATTACTAGATACATTCAATGCATCTATAATCACTCATACCTATAGAGAAGGCAACAAAGTTGCATATTTTTTGGCAAACCTAGGTAGTGAGGCTAAGGAGATTAAAGTTTTGCATGACATAAATCAGTTAAGAGATTATCTGCATTTGCTCGATTTGTTAAATCAAGAGGCTACCGAAAGTCATTTAGTTGTTTAAAAAAAACTTATGCTTATTTTACAACAGGGAATGTTAAGGAACAATAATCAAGTAGTTGTTTGAAATGAATTCATTACTACTTTAAAACATGGGAATGCTAGGGAATGTTAGTGATCATGGATAATTATGTCGCTTCAAATAAATCTTACAGAAAAATCTGGGCTTAAAAGATGCATAAAGATTTCCTTACATCAAGTTATACTTGTTGGATGTTGTGGTTGTGTTGTTGATATGTGGTTGTCATTGATGTCAACACTATTAGCATTGTTGCATTAGAAGTTGTATATGTTGAGGATATTGAGAAAATTGTAATAAGAAGTGCTACAGGTTGTCAGTGGTGGAGTGAAGTTCTTTCTATCGGTGTGATTAGTACGTTTTTTTTTCGAGGTTGTGGACTAAAGGGTTTCTTTTTTAGTATGCCTAGTTTACCCACGTTGAGTTTCACAGATCCGCATGAAGAGTTGATCGAGTTATGGTGATTTTCATTTTGATAATTTTTTTGTCACTTTAGTTAGTGTTCCTGATTGAAGATTCTATGATTTCAGTAAGTTCAGTTGTTGCGGATGCTTCTATGATGTTTCATGATGTTGGTGGATGTTTCTAGTTTGTTCTCTATCATTGTGGCATGTTTGCATTGATCATTGTGCCCGTGATATGATATTTTCTCTTGCGCGTTCATGTTTTTCATGTTCTTGGCCGACAAGGTGTTGATGTGTGTTGTGGATCTTTGTGGAGAATTTAATTGAAGTGTTTTCATGTTGGAGATTTTGTTTTCAGTCTTCACTATGTTGTGGCCGACCTTGGTTGATTCACATGATTAATCTTTATTTGTTTTGGGCCGACTGTTTGTAATTATTTTATTATCTCTTTATGGTTGACTCATAGCGATGTAATTTCTTGTTGCAGATATATAAGAACAATTGTTTGTTCGAATTGAAGTGTGAAAAGAGGTGCAAATGTGAAGTGTATGAGTCCTTTGTGTGAATAAAGTTCAGATCATTTGAAGGAAGAGAAGAGTGTGAAGAAGTGTGAAGAAGATTCAAGAAGAGTGAATAAGTGTTCATGTGCTTAACTGGAACTATAACAAGGCATTAGTAGATGCTATTTTCTCAATTCAAATCCAGATGGTTTTAATTCAAATCTTTTTGTAAGATAGTGTGTCTTCCTTGGGCAGAAAGCCTTTGTAATTGAGCAATGAGCTCTAGGTAGCGTGCTTGAATGCATGTGCATTCCCCATTCATATTTCCTTATACTTTTAACAAGGTATAATCTTGTGGATTGATCTCCACCATGGTTTTTCCCCTAACAGGGTTTGCACGTAAAAAGTCTTGGTGCTATGTGTGCTTCTGATGTGTTGTTCATTTATTCTTTCATGATTAATGATCAGATCTAAGAATAAGGTTAATAATTTGAATAAGTTTGAGATTCGGTGACAACTGATTCACCCCCCCTCTTAGTTGTCTACCCTTAAGTTGCCAACAATTGGTATTAGAGCTTGTGGTTCCTTGGAATAAGTTTAATAGCTTGAGGTGATCTAGGATGGTGACTTATAAGAAGGATATCCCTAGATTTGATGGAACAAATTATTCTTTGTGGAAGACTCGAATGGAGTGCCATTTGAGATGCATTGGTGAACCCTACTAGAGCATTACATGTAATAGGTATGTTATACCTCTAAATAGTACTTATGTTGAATATAATATCAGGGCTAAGGAGGTGTTGTTGAGTGCTTTGACTGATACTGAGATGAAAAATGTGATGGATTTGAAGACTACTTATGAGATTTGGAAGAAGTTGGAGACCTTGTATGAAGGTGATGCAAATGTGAAGATTGCTAAGCTACAAAGTCTGAAAGGAAAATAGAAAAGTTGAAAATGGGTGATGATGAAAATGTTACTACTTTCATGCAAAGAGTGAATGAGATTGTGTGTGGTATTAGATGTATTGATGGACAGATAGACGAATCATAGATTGTTGCTAAAGTGCTTAGATCCTTGCCTAATTCCTACAAATTCAAGGCTAGTGCTATTGAAGAGCTCTGAACTATGACAAATGTTACCAAAGATATGTTGATTGGTAAGCTTACTACTTTTGAGTAGAGTGAATTTAGTGATGCCCTTCCTAAGGTTGAATCTACATTTAAGGATACTACTTATGGAAGAGATAGATAGAGATATGATCCGGTTGAAAGTTCATCAAGAAAGAAATTCAAGTATGAGGATGAAATGAAATAGCTGGATGAAGAAGAAAGAGATAATAAAGAACTTGAAGCATTGATTGTGAAAAGAGAAGCCAAAGGACAAGGTAAGTATAAGGGGAAATTTCCTATTAAATGTTTCTCTTGCAATAAGATAGGTCATTTTGCATCAAGGTGTCCTAAGAGAGTTTCCAAGCCAAGATTTAACAAGCCTAAATTCCAAAGGAAGTGTTACTATGTTGCTGATGAAGGTGTAACAAATGATGAATCTGACAGAGGAAATGCAAGTGAAGATGAATTTGTGTTTATTGCTATCAAGGAAAATAATCATGTGTCTGCTAAATTTGCTAGTTGTACAAATGTGGCGAAATACCTAGTTGCTCGAGTTTAAGAGAAAGATGAATGGGTAATTGACAATGGTTGTTCTCATCATATGACAGGAGATACAAGTAAGTTTGTGAATTTGGAGAAGTATGATGGTGGTGTTGTGAGATTTGGTGGTAATACAACTGGTGTGATCCGTGGAAGAGGATGCATTTCTCTTGATTGTATGCATAGCACTGATGATGTCTTGCATGTTGAAGGTTTGAAGCATAATCTTTTAAGTGTTGGTCAAATGGTTGATAAGGGATGCAATCTTCAATTCATGCATGGTAAGTGAAAAATATTGGGAAATTTTGGAAGTGTGATTGCATTAGGTACACAAACAAAAGGTAATATCTTTCTTCTGAATGTTGCTAGTAAAAGTTGTGTTATTGCTCAAGTTGATGAGAGTTGGTTATGGCACAGGAGAATGTGTCATGTTAACTTTGATAACATTTTCAAGATAAGTTCCACTAAAGCTATGAGAGATTTTCCTAAGCTGATGAAGCCTACTAATTCCATATGCAAAGAATGTCAGTTAGGAAAGAAAACAAGAATTTCATTTCAAAGTAAACAACAAAATTCAAATGGATTGTTGGAACTTGTGCATACTGACTTGTGTGGTCCTGCTAGAACTAGAAGTTTACAAGGTTACAAATACTTCATGTTGCTTATTATTGATTATTCAAGGATGATGTGGGCTACTTTCTTAAGGGAGAAATCCGAAGCTCTGGAAAATTTCAAGATCTTTAAGGCTATGGTTGAGAAAAATAATCATTTGAAGATTAAGTGTCTGAGATCAGACAGAGGTGGTGAATTCACTTTTGGTGAGTTTAATTCTTTTTGTGAAGAGCATGAAATAAAGAGACAGTTATCTGCACCGCGGACCCCTCAACAAAATGGAGTTATGGAAAGGAAGAACATAACAGTTCTAGATGTTGTTTGAACCATGATGTTGGAAGGAAATGTGCCTCATATCTATTGGAGAGAAGTTGTGAGTATTGCTATGTACACACTTAACTAGGTACAAATCAAAGGTGATATTGGTAAGACTCCTTTTGAGCTATGGACTGATCAAAATCCTATTGTTAGATATTTCAAGATCTTTGGAAGCAAGTGTTATATCAAAAGATATGAAGATATAGGAAAGTTTGATGCTAGGAGTGATGAAGGAATCTTTCTGGGTTATGCTACTAAAAGTAAGGCCTACTAATGTTACAATAAGAGATTGAAGAAAATGGTTGAAAGTGCAAATGTTAAGGTTGATGAAGACATAGCTGCACTATCTAGAACCTGTGGATATGATTCTAATGATCAGAATGACAATACAAGCAAAGGAAAGCAAGGTCAGACTGCAAGTCAAGTTCAAATCATTCTAGTGAATCAATAAAATCCAGAAGGAGAAATTGATGGAAGAACAAAAGAGAGATCAAAAGAGCCTAAAGTTGAAGAACATTCTAAGAAGACTCTGAGGTATGTGAGATTGAATCATTCGGAGAATCAGATCATAGGTGATAAGAAGAAAGGTGTCCAGACTAGGAGAAAAATTGCAGAAAAATATTGTTTAATTTCAAAAACTGAGCCTAACAATGTGGATGAAGCATGCAAAGATGAACATTGGGTTGAAGCAATGAAAGAAGAATTGCAGAAAATTGAAAAGAATGATACATGGATTCTTGTTCCTAGACCTAAGGATAAGAATGTGATTGGAACTAAACGGGTCTTTAGAAACAAAGTGAAGTGGTTAGAAACAAAGCAAGACTGGTTTGTAAAGGATATTCTCAAATGGAAGGTATTGATTTTGAAGAAATCTTTGCCCCTATTGCTAGAATTGAAGCTGTGAGATTGTTTCTTGCTTATGCTTCTTACAAAGACTACAAAGTTTATCAAATGGATGTCAAGTCTGATTTTTTAAATGGCGAATTGGAAGAATAGGTGTATGTTGAACAACCTGATGGATTCCAGTTGATTGATCAGGGAGATATGGTTTGTTGGTTAAAGAAAGCATTATATGGACTCAAGCAAGCCCTTAGAGCATGGTATGCCAAATTGGATAAGTACTTAGTGAAACTTGGGTTTAACAAAGGTACTGCTGATAGTAATATGTATTTCAAGAATGATGATAAAGATTTGATTGTGGTAGTTTTCATTGATGATATCATATTTGGAGGAGATGATAGCTTGTGCATGAAGTTTGCTAATGAGATGCATAATGAATTTGAAATGTCAATAATTGGAGAGATGAAATTCTTCTTGGGATTGCAAATTACTCAGTTAGATAAAGGGATTTTTATATCTCAGTCCAAGTATGTGAAGGAATTGCTGAAGAAATTTGGCGTGGAAGATTCAAAGCATGTTGGTACACCCATGGTGACTGGATGCAAGTTGACAACTAATGATGATTCTCCAAAGTCAAATCAGACTAGATACAAATCAATGATTGGAGGATTACTTTATTTGACTCAAAATAGGCCTGATATCATGAATGTTGTATGTGTTGTTGCTAGATTTCAAGATGGTCCTAAAGAATCTCATGTGACTGCTATGAAGAGGATTTTCAGATACTTGAAGGGGATAGTTGATTTTGGTCTATGGTATCCTAAAGATGATGATCTTACTTTGAATGCCTTTACTAATGTTGATTGGGTAGGAGATGTGAATGACAGGAAAAGTACTAGTGGTGGAGCATTTTTCTTGGGAAAGAAGTTGATTTCATGGTTAAGCAAAAAACATAATGCTATTTATTTATCTACTGCAGAGGAAGAATACATTGTTGCTGCTAATAATTGTACTCAAGTACTATGGATGAAGCAGATGTTGAAGGATATCAGAGTTGTGTATGATGAGCCTATCATTATATTCTGTGATAACTCAAGTGTTATTAACATTTCTAAGAATCTGGTGCTACATTCAAAGACCAAGTATATATCTATCAAATTTCACTTTTTGAGAGAGAAGGTAAGTGAAAAGGAAGTCAAATTGGAGTATGTAATTACTAAGGAGTAGATTGCAGACATATTTACCAATCCATTGCCTAAGGATACTTTTGAGTATCTCAAAGGGAATTTAGGGGTGATTACCCCTCCTAATCAGAACTAAGGATGCATTGTATCAATCCATGCATTTCATGATCATATTTTGATCTAGATTGATGTTATGGTGGTTGCTACTTAGGGGGAGTAGTCAGATGTTCAAAACTTCAGATATGTGGTTCAGAGCTTGTATAGAAGAGATCATTGAAATTGATGTCAAAGGGGGAGAAGAGTAATGTGAAAAAAAAACTATTGATTATCTAGGGAGAAGAGCCTTGTGGGGAGATCATGTGAAAGAGTTGAGGAAAGAAGAGTTAGAACCTAAAGGAGGAGTAAGCATAGTTGTGTTGATGGTATTTTTCACATCATGTGTTGCCATCAATGCCAAAGGGGGATATTGTTGGATGTTGTGGTTGTGTTGTTGATATGTGGTTATCATTGATGTCAACACTATTAGCATTGTTGCATTAGAAGTTGTATATGTCAAGGATATTGAGAAAATTGTAATAAGAAGTGTTACAGGTTGTTAGTGGTGGAGTGAAGTTCTTTCTATCGGTGTGATTAGTACATTGTTGTTTTGAGGTTGTGGACTAAAGGGTTTCTTGTTGAGTATGTCTGGTTTATCCACATTGAGTTTCAGAGATTCGCATGAAGAGTTGATCAAGTTATGGTGATTTTCATTCTAACAGTTTTTCTATCGCTTCAGCTAGTGTTCCTGATTGAAGATTATGCGATTTCAGTAAGTTCAGTTGTTGTGGATGCTTGTATAATGTTTCATGATGCTAGTGGATGTTTCTAGTTTGTTCTCTATCTTTGTGGCATGTCTACATTGATCGTTGTGCTCATGATCCAAGATTTTCTCTTGCGTGTTCATGTTTGTCATGTTCTTGGTCGACAAGGTGTTGAAGCATGTTGTGGATCTTTGTGGAGAAGTTAATTGAAGTGTTTTCATGTTGGAGATGTTGTTTTCAGTCTTCACTATGTTGTGGCCGACCTTGGTTGATTCGCATGATTAATCTTTATTTGTTTTGGGCTGATTATTTGTAATTATTTTATTATCTCTTTATGGCTGACTCATAGCAATGTAATTTCTTGCTACGGATATATAAAAGTGATTGTTTGTTCGAATTGAAGTGTGAAAAGAGGTGAAAATGAAAAGTGTATGAGTAATGTGGGTGAATAAAATTTAGATCATTCGAAGGAAAAACAGAGTGTGAAGAAGTTTGAAGAGTCAAGAAGAGTGAAGCAGTGTTCATGTGCTTAACTGAAACTATAACTAGGCATTAGAAGATGCTATTTTCTCAGTTCAAATCTGGATGATTTTAATCCGAATCTTTTTGTAAGATAGTGTGTCTTCCTTGGGCAGTAAGTCTTTGTAATTGAGCAATGAGCTCTAGGCAGTGTGCCTGAATGCATGTACATTCCCCATTCACATTTCCTTATACTTATAATAGCGTATAATCTTGTGGACTGATCTCCACTATGGTTTTTCCCCTAACATGGTTTCCACATAAAAATTCTTGGTGTTATGTGTGCTTCTGATGTGTTGTTCATTTATGCTTTCATGATTAATGATCAGATCTAAGAATAAGGTTAATAGGTTGAATAAGTTTGAGATTCGGTGACAGTTGATTCACCCCCTCCCCCTCTCAGTTGTTTGCGCTTAAGTTGCCAAGAATACTTTTGTTCAATGAGAATTATCAAATCATGATTTTGGGATATCTTGTTTGTGTGATCGTTTGATTTGGCAGGAAGGATTAAAAGGTAATGATGTTCTCATTACAAACCGGTACCGTGCTTGACATCACCTATGCCTAGTTTAGCAGGAAAAGGACACCTCATGGAATTTCCATGAGCCCAATAAATGGGCACTTGTTCATTTCCTTTAAAATTACCTAAGGTGAAGTTTATATGCAGGTACACATATTCCTTCATCAAATGGGAAAATTAAATAAATTTGCAGTTGAAATGACCTCACACGAGCCAAATGGAGGCAGAATTCTCATCGAATTTTGGGCTATGCTTCATATGGAAGTAGTTAATAAAGGCAATCTACTTTTAAATAGCGGCTATACTGGGCCATTTTTTACCAAACACATTGTTAATTACTCAAGAGGTTTATGGAAAGTGAAGATATGAGTCATCTGCGAGCGAAGAAGATTAAAAATGTTGGCACGACCATGGAATTTCAGAGTTCCCTATTCAGTAAAAGAATGGGAGCGTCTGTTTGAGGATCATCTCTCTCATGTGGACCTATATTTAATAATCTTTGAGGTATCTTGTCTGAAGGTGGAAGATGCAATAAGGTCGATTCTAGGTGTGGAAGTTGCTAGTTCACGAGCCAGGATGATATTATACCTATCATAGGTACTTTCAATGTTCCTTTCAAACACACTAGATTTATTTTAATCTCTGGCAGAGCTCGAACAAATAGTGGTAAAGTTTGTTAAACCCTAGTTAATGGATAGGAATGCACTGTCAAAAGCAGTGCAAGAATACAATTTTTTCTCTAGGGATGGGTATGTAGGGGGAGTATTTCCAAGGGAATATCTCAAATCTAAATTGGGCTTTGATGAAATCTTTGAAGTGGTTAGATTAGTGCTGCAACTTAGAAATGATAGTGTTTTATTGAAATCCTTAAGGAAACACTGTAGGTGCTTGTGTCATGCCATTTCTTTTGATTTTAAAGAAAATATTATGCAATTTCCCTTTTGCATGAGCACAAGCCCAATATGCATATTGTGCCACCTATTAATTTGAAGGTAGAAGAAGTTCAGCCCAAGACAATTGACATTAAGGAAGAGGTGATGCCAGCTCAAAATTTGCCCATCCTTGTTGTGCGAGAGCACCAAAGTTATAATGCAAGGTTTCTGCCAAGGGAGAACAGTGAAGAGGAGTTGTTAATGAATTTCAATTTCTTTGCAAATGATCTGGGTCTTCACGAAGCTCAAGAGGCGCAGGACGAAAACTCTATGCAGGGTGGTACAAATGGAGGAATAAAGACTGTTTCAGTTTCTTTTTTGGGTTGTTTTTTGCTAATTTAGGATTATGGGTGTTAAATCTATCAGCATTGTAATGTTTGTAGTTGCTAAGTTTTATGGGATAATTGCTCAAAAAAAACTGTTTTAACATTTATGTAAAATCAATTTATGAAATTTATCACTAAAATAGATTGATAGGATTTTGATGGTTCCCATTAATCGGGATGATTTTGTAACAATTTTGTAATTCACTAGATACAACTAGAGGTTTTCTTCCTAGTTCTTTCATGTCGGTATGCTCACCTAAACTAGGATTTGTAAATTATATTTATATTAATATTAATATATTATAGTGGTCCTCCACTTTTATCAAAATAAAATAAAATCCATCCAACCAAATTCATAAATTCATCACTAAGAATATTCATCCAACCAAATTCATAGATTCATCACTAAAAAATCCATCCAACCAAATTCAAAAATTTATCACAAAAAAATCCATCCAACCAAATTCATAAATTCATAACTATAAGATCATTGTCTTAATTTATAAAGTGGTACAACTCTCTACTACATCTCTTCATTTCTTTGTGTTTTCCTTTTCAGAATTAAACTTTCTCCTCTCCTCTAGCCATCATTGATGCTCATCTAAGACCCCATCCATGGACCTAATAGCAACAACAACATTTTGCATCATAGATGTAATATGCCTCAAATGTGGTGGAATACATTCTTCATTATGAATAGCGTTGATTTGATCCTTAATGGATCTAACATTCGTATTGATTTGTGCTTGCAAGTGAGCACCAACGGACTCAGGTGGTGGAGGTGGAGGTGAAGGTGGTGGAGATGAAGGGTGTGGAGGTGGATTATGGATATTATTGAAGTTATCCATGATATCGAAGATATAAGTGAACTTGCATTACATTTGTAATTTCAAAATGTAAGATACATGTTTAGGAAATTACCCTTAAATAATTCAATATAAATGGCCTAATTGAATACAAATTATAAAATATGTAAGCCTCATTTATGTATAAGGCATGTTACTTGAATGAAAAAACAATTAACTATTAATATAGGATGGCTTAATGGGATCTATGTATTAATATATGATGGGTTAAGGGGATCTATGTATACAAAATGACATGGCTTAAGGGAATAAATTTTTTTGGAGTTTCCCAAGGAAACCAAATTTCATTAAGGTCCTAGGACAAGATGAATGCTTTAGGGTTTACAGTTTAGAGTTTAGGGTTTAGGGTTTAGGGTAATAGGATGGATTAAGGGGATCTATGTAGTAAGTTTCTATGAAAAAATGACATGGCTTAAGGGAATAAAATTTGGTGAAGTTTCCCAAGGCAACCAAATTTCATTAAGGTCCTAGGAAAAAATGAATGCTTTAGGGTTTAGGGTAATAGGATGGCTTAAGGAAATCTATGTGGTAAGCTCCTAGGACAAAATGGCATTGCTTAAGTGAATAAAATTTGGTGAAGTTACAAGTTAGTGAACAACATTTTCTTGTGGTACAGTTAATTGAGATAGCTCTTGTTTCAACTGAACAACCTCTCATGAAATCTAATTCATATTATAATCTTGCACGATCTTATTATTGCTAAATTTGGTTGCCTTGGGAAACTTCACCAAATTTTGAGAACTTCTTTTATCCCCTTAGGAAATGTCATATTAGGTCCCCTTAAGACATCAGTTTAGGGTTTAGGGTAATAGGATGGCTTAGGGGATCTATGTAGTAAGGTCCTAGGACAAAATGACATGGCTTAAGGGAATAAAATTTGGTGGAGTTTCCCAAGGCAACCAAATTTCATTTTAAGGTCCTAGGAAAAAATGAATGCTTTAGGGCTTAGGGTTTAGAGCTTAGAGTTTAGGGTTTAGGGTTTAGGTTTTAGGGTGAAGTTTGGGTGGCCCTTGGAATAATGGACTTGCAAGTTAGTGAACAAAATTTTCCTATGGAACAGTTGATTGAGATAGCTCTTGTTTTGACTAAACAACCTCTCATGAAATATCATTCATAATATAATCTTGCACAATCTTATTATTGTTAAATTTGGTATCCTTGGGAAACTTCACCAAATTTTGAGAACTTATTTGATCCCCTTAATAAATATCATATTTGGACACCTTAAGACATCGGTTTATAGTTTAGGGTAATAGGATGGCTTAAGGGGATATATGTAGTAAGGTCATAGGACAAAATTCCATGGCTTAAGGGAATAAAATTTGGCAGAGTTTCCCAAGGAAACCAAATTTCATTTTAAGGTCCTAGGAAAAAATGAATGCTTTAGGGTTTATGGTTTAGAGTTGAGAGTTTAGGGTTTAGGGTTTAGGGTGAAGTTTGGGTAGCCCTTGGAATAATAGACTTTCAAGTTAGTGAACAACATTTTCTTGTGGAACAGTTGATTGAGATAGCTCATGTTTCAACTGACCAACCTCTCATTAAATATCATTCATATTATAATCTTACATGATCTTATTATTATTAAATTTGGTTGCCTTGGGCAACTTCACCAAAATTTGAGAACTTCTTTGATCCCCTTAAGACATTGGTTTAGGGTTTACGGTAATAGGATGGCTTAAGGGGATCTATGTAGTAAGGTCCTAGGATAAAATGCCATGGCTTAAGGGAATAAAATTTGGTGGAGTTTCCCAAGGCAACCAAATTTCATTTTAAGGTCCCAGGGAAAAATGAATGCTTTAGGGTTTAGGGTTTAGAGTTTAGAGTTCATGGTTTAGGGTTTAGGGTTTAGGGTGAAGTTTGGGTAGCCCTTGGAATAATGGACTTGCAAGTTAGTGAACAACATTTTCTTGTGGAATAGTTTATTGAGATAGCTCTTGTTTCGACTGGCCAACCTCTCATGAAATCTCATTCATATTATAATCTTGCACGATCTTATTATTGCTAAATTTGGTTGCCTTGGGAAACTTCACCAAATTTTGAGAACTTCTTTGATCCCCTTAATAAATGTCATATTAGGACCCCTTAAGACATCAGTTTAGGGTTTAGGGTAATAGGATGACAAGTAAGGGGGTAAATATTTTTTATTCATCACCTATACAAGAACATTAGTTTATGAATATTTTTAATTTTATGAATAAACTAACTATTTCCTTAGATTACTTCTATGATGGAGGTATTTTCCCATATAATTATTGACCAAGTTTTATAATGCTCTAGCTAGATCCCTTGCAAACATGGGTTTGATCCTAGGCTTCACACATATGTTTACTCATTGAAGATATAGAATATATATCACTACCATATAATTATATAAGTGATCATAAAATTATGTTGATGTCTCTACTCTTCTAGTGAGGAAATTTAACTATCTACTCAATTTTTAACAATCATGGTTTAAATTGTAACATTATGGCATAGTATCATGTTGTAAGATAGTATGAATCATAATGTATGCATAAGGCCCATATTATTAACTCAATTAAGCATAATCCATAATAGAAACACATAATTGAGCATAATCTGTAATAGAAACACATAATTTATATAAATTCTAACAATCCACTAGTCCCACAAGTAAAGTTTAACATATTGTTTTCTAATCTAATTATATATATGTTCATAATGTTTAATTGATTGTGTCTCTTCACACATCTATCTAAATTAATGAATACACATTTAAATGTATAATATTTTTAAAATCCTATTTCATTGTCAATATCAAGGACCCTAATTTACTATGTATCAACCTAAATCTATCGAATAATTTCTTCCATAGACATGTGTACATAATTGGAATTTAAAACATTTAAGCAATGCAAATGAATTTAAATTTCATTATCAAATATTCTTGAGCTTGAAATCAGCATTTTCAAATGCAATTTTTTTTGTTTGATTTCAATTTAGGGTTTTCAAATGCAATTTTTTTGTTTGAATTCAATTTAGGGTTTCAAGAAGCAATTAGGGTTTTTAATGCAATTTTTTTGTTTCATTTCAATTCTCGGGTTTTTCAAATGCAATTTTTTAGTTTGATTTCAATTTAGGGTTTAAAACAATCCAAGGTTTTGAAATGCAATTTTTTTAATTTCATTTCAATTTAGGGTTTTCAAATGCATTTTTTGTTTCCTTTCAATTTAGGGTTTTGAAATGCAATTTTTTGTTTCCTTTCAATTTAGGATTTTCAAATACATTTTTTTTTGTTTGATTGAACAACTTAGGTTTCAAAAGCTAATTTTTTTTCTTAGGATATGATTTAAGGTTGATTTTTTTGTTTCTATTCAATATCTTGAGGGTTTCATTTCATTTTTTCTTCTTCTACAAATCAACATTTATTCTATTACAGGTAAATAAAAATACATAAAACGCTAAATAAATTGAAAAAAAACATACTAAAATCTATCATTGTGTTAAAAATTTCAAAAAAACATGAAAAAAGAAAAAAAATGGGCATGGAGGCTTACCTTGATGTCATTGTCTGCTCTGCGAAATTGAGATCTTGTGTGCTAAAGAAATGAATGAGTTTCATTTATTTAAAAAAATAAATACCACTTAAAAATGAGATCCCGTTTTGTAAAGATCGAGATCCTGTTTCTTGATTGCCAATTTGAGACTCATTAATAAATGAGATCTCATTTTTTTTAAAAATGGGATCCTATTTATAATTTAGGCTCGGGATCCCAAAGCTAAACGGGATTCTATTTTTTGCAAGTCGATTTCATTTTTTTTCCTAAGGAAAAAACTTCCACATTTCATGGACTCATCTTTGTGCTTTTACCCATGGTGTCAATAGGAAATGTTAAGGAGCTTGATTAGCTAAGATAGTTCTCTTTCAATCAAACACTTATTTGCAAGTAAATAATAGAAAATAATTATTGAAGATAGTAAGCAATCATGGAATATGTCTATAGTGTTGATGCATTGTTGATGTCATGCTCTTGTGATGATGCAATGTGTAAACAAATATTTATTGTGAATTTTGATATGCTTCCTAAATAATCATAATCAACTAGGATTTAATATTTTATTCAACATCTTAGTATGCAACTTGAAATAGTTCACACTATATTCAACTAATATGACTAGCCAAAGAGAGTTGGCTTGGATGGTCAATATTTTAAGTTAAAGATTAAAATTTAGGGGTTGTTTATTTACTCTTATAACTAAACTATTTAGTCCTACACCAATAGAAATGAACTAAAATAAGGATGAATAAATCAAGAATTATTATTGGTCTCCTAGCATGTGTGAAGATAGAATCAAGTCATAATTAGGTTTGAAGATAAGGAAAAATGAAAGGTTGAAAACACAAAGATTCAAAATTAATAATGGGCCTTTATACCTTTTATTCTTTATTCCTTTGATTGAACATAAATAGAATGCACCCAATGCTCCACTTGATGTTCTCTTTACATTATGGTTGATGGTGGAATGTGGTTTCTTAGCAGACAAGTGATGCAGTCAAGATCGGGGGTCTTATCAAACTACCCAATCTTGCAACCTTAACATTTCATCCAACCCACATTCTTACACATATATCGAGGGAAAAATATATTTTGTAACAAAATCTGAAACATATATTTATTATCATTTTCATTTGTATACCCATACAAGAAAATTCCTCAAGAACAATTACATATAGTGAGGATTTAAACAAGAAATAAAATTCATTTTTTTTACAAGGGTTTCTAGGCACTTCATGCCTTCAAATCTTCAAAGTCTCTTGCCTTCAAATTTCTGGGCTTCACTCATCTTCTAAAACCTAATTTTTCTCTTCATTATACAACTCTCATGGCTGCCTTGAACACCTGCAACACACCTACAAAATCTTTTTTCTCTTCTTCTATTCCTCTTCTCTTCACAAGTTGATTTTTTGCACTCTTTCTTATGCAACTCTCAAAAGCAACCTGCAAGTTCTTTTTCCAACCTTGTTGATTTTGATTTCTGCCTCTTGACAAAATTAAAGCTTGTATTTATAGAGGGTTACAACTATGCGAAACAACAAAAAGTGGTTTCCAAATCTGCTCTTTCGTTGATCCTTAAAATTCCTACAAAAAATGAAATAAAACATAGTTTGTTGCTTCCAAAAGTGTCATCCAAAGTTGTACGATATAAAACATCCTCCTTTTGTATGTGCATTTGAAAAATGAAAAAAAATTAATAACCAAGTTGTGCTCATTCACCCCAAATTAAAAATTGAAGAGTTATTAATTTGTTTTCCAAAAATTACTAGTTTTTTCTCTCCATTTTAAGAACCAAAATTGAAAGAATAAGACCAAAATGGAATGCCAAGAGTCATTTGTCTTATGCACACTTCTCTAAGCATCCAAAACTTAAGAAAATTAATTAATTTTAATTATTTTTCCTTCAGAATCCCCTTTCCACCATGGTAAATAGACCATTTCAAACCCTAAAACCTTGAAATTGTATAATTTTGCAAATCACATTAAACACCCTACTTGACCTTGATGTATGAAATTGAAATCAAGTCCTCACAAATAAATAATCATATCCTTACAAAACTTCATAATATGCTCTTTAAGATCAAACCTACACAAAAAATGAAAAATACTAAATATGTAAAGAAAATATATTTTTGGTTATGCAAGATTGCTTGTGGGCCCAGATGCTCCTACATCAAACACACTAGGTAAGAAGTTTGTGAGGATGAATCACAAAATGGAGCTGAGTGTTTGAAACAACCTCTTAAATAGTAAACTATTTGCAACATACTCCAATGCTTTAATAGGTACCATGAAAATTTTATTTCTTCTCCTTTTTCAATATTTCCCTGGAACACTTCCTATCTTC
Source organism: Sequoia sempervirens (assembly GCA_007258455.2). Taxonomy (NCBI): domain Eukaryota; kingdom Viridiplantae; phylum Streptophyta; class Pinopsida; order Cupressales; family Cupressaceae; genus Sequoia; species Sequoia sempervirens. Next base: position 210,532 of record VDFB02101033.1, read on the forward strand.
CTTTGCAAAATGTGTTTACCAATCCCTCTTTCACTTATGGAAATTTTTCCACCATAGATGAAACTGCTCCACAAAATACACTTTCTTCTATTTTCTTCTCTTATGGGATTTAACCCACCACAACTTGTCCTCCTCCACAATTGATCATCTACACCATCCCTTGCAACACCTGCATACATATTAGTAATATCATGGAAATTAAACAATTCCATTTGAAATTTCTCTTCACGCTCCTTTATATTTATTGCCATCCTTTCATCAATCTCTTCTTCCACTTTCATCATCTCATCTACATACAACTCAACATCATCTTCATCATCATAAGAATGAAAAATATTAACCATTACCTTTTTTTTCACATGTTCTTCTATTACTGCAACATCTTCTCCATTCACATCCTTATTCATCAAAACCTCCATACCTTTACTAAGACATTCCACTGCTACAATATCATCCACTTACATTCCTTCCAAAAGACATGCTTCAATTGCAATCTTATTCTTTCCCTTTCCATCTTTTACAATGTTTTCTTCTTCAATGCTACCTATTGGAATCTTTGCTTCATCTTCTCTTATACCTACAAATGAAATAGCATTAGAAAATTTATAAGAGTCAACTTCTTCTAGATCTTCTTTTATTTTTCTTTCCTCTTTTCTCTCATAATACTTTCCTTCAATACATCTAACCTCCTAGATATTTCTACGCATTCATATCGAATAGCCCAATTATTTTCCTTTAAAATTAGGGTAAGTGCACAAAGTTGAGTCCACGAAACGTGGAAGTTTTTTGCCTTAGCCAAAAAATTGAAATCGGCATCAAACAAACGGGATCTCGTTACGGTTCGGGATCCCGAGCCTGAGATGAAATGAGATCCCGCTTTTTAAAAATCGGGATCCCGTTTCCCATTGGACTTCGAACCAATGCAGACAGAACGAGAACCCGATTCATAAGAAACAGGATCCCGATTTATAAAATACGGGATCCCAATTTATAAAATATGGGATCCCGATTTATAAATAACGGGATCCCGAGTTGTATAAATCGGGATCCCGTTTCATATTGCTATTTTTTTTTTTAAAAGAACAGTTTTCACTACTCTGCGGACGGGACCCCGAGTGAGTATTGGCGACAGCGACCCCACGACTAGCTACAGGTACCCCACCTAAACACCATTTTTTTGCATTTTTTAATTTTGAATTGAAATTTTAAAAGAAATAAGTTAATTTAGCATGTATTTTTTTTAATTTATGTCACGTTTTAATCATTTTTTTAATTATTCTAGTAGAATTCAATAATTGTAAAAATGGACGAAAACTTGCAATGAAATTTAAATGTTTTTTAATAAAAATGAAAAAAAAAACCTTGAATTGTGTTCTAGAAACAAAATTTAACTTTTAAATCTTAAATTGTTCGATTAAACCCAAAAAAAATTGATTTTGAAAACCCTAATTGAAACAAAACAAAAAAATTGTATTTCAAAACCCTAGAAATCGAAATGAAATAAAAACATCGCATTTACAAATCCAAATCGAACTTTTTGAAACCCTGAATTCAAATCAAACAAAAAAAATTGAATTTGAAAACCCTAGTTTGAATTGAAATGAAAAAATTTCATTAAAAACCCTAATTGTTTAAAAGCTGAAACCCTAAATTAGTTGGAACAAAAATTATTAAAACCTAAATTGGAATCGAACAAAATCATTTTGATTTTTGAAAACTAGGTAATTTCGGGCTAAAAAATCATTCACATTTATTAAATGTTTTAAAATTTATTTGCTTTGTATGGAAAAAGCGAAATATATTAAACTTTAGTTTCAATTTTAAATTATAATTAGATTAGAAATCAATATGTTAAAGAATGGTTAAAATTCATAAAGTTTATCTTGATGTTTGTTTGCAGAATTAAGTTAACAAGTTCATAAATCTAAACCGTACTTTCGGTTAATTGACACTAACTGCAACTCTAGGAGAATTATGCGAGGGACCCAAACTTCACCTAAGTTGCTAAACCTAGACCCTAAAGCTGTAAAATCTAAACCCATAACACTAAAGCATTTGAAATTTATGAACCCTAGAACCTAATCTTTCATTGGACATACCTAAAATTATGTAGGTTCAATGTCAAGAATGGGTCTATTTGGTAGATTTATGAAAACTATTTTGAATATCTAGAATGCCATAAAAGTATAATTATAGTAATTCCAATTGGAAACACTTGGGTACATATATATCGTATGAAATTTAAATCTAGGAAGGTGTCTATCATATAGACGAGTTGATAATACATGGAAAGAGGTTTGTATGGGAATATATGTATTAAGAAAAACATACCACATGACCTCTATAGGATTTTTAAGATGTGATCCTAGATAATAATCCACCCATCCTCAATCATAATGGATTCTTTAGCAATTAAGAGAGATTCAATAACCATAAAATTACCTATATTTTGATACTATATAGATTTATGTGGAAGAATAGAAATGCATCAATAAGGAGACCAAGATGGAACCATTTAACACCTACAAGGTACACCTATTACATGGGAAAGGGAGGAAGTACATCATGATAGTTTGGAGGAACTACATGCTATTATTACAATTTAGAGATCTAGGAGGATGATTCATATAAAAGAAATATAATTAAATATTTATATTATTTAATATAATATATTAAATAATATAAATATTTAATATCATAAAATATAATATAAGATTACAATTAAGGATAGGTAATGTTACAATTTACTTGGGGTTTTAATGGCGATTAGGCTTAAGATTCAATTAGGTTTGTAGTAAATAGTTAGGTTATAATTAGGAATATATAATAAATACTAATATAATTATAATACAAATATAAATTAATTTAAATATAATATAATATAGGAATACATTTAAGATTACCTAGTAAAGGTTATAATTTAATTAAGTTTCAATTAGGTTTGCAATTCAATTAGGATATGGTTAGGGGTGGGGATCATTTAGCATCCTATTATTGTTAGAGTATGGGTTACATTTAAGATTATTGTTATTTTTGTGATATGTATAGATTGATTATTTTTTAAAATCATGTTAACTTTTTTTTATTAGAGGGGTAAACACTTTTGACCCAGAGCTAGATGGAACCAACGAGGCTATAGAAATTTGGACCTCACTAGACATCTAGATCCCCTTAAGCCATCCTATCACCTTAAATCATAAATCATTTTCTTAAGGGGTCCCAATATGACAAATTTCTTAAAGGGATCAAAGAAGTTCTTAAAATTTGGTGAAGTTGCCCAAGGCAACCAAATTTAACAATAATAAGATCGTGCAAGATTATAATATGAATGAGATTTCATGATCTAGGTTGGTCAGTTGAAACAAGAGTAGATCTCAATCAACTATTCTACAAGAAAATGTTCTTCACTAACTTGCAAGTTCATTAAATATTTCAAGGGGCACTAAAACTTTACCCTAAGTTTTGTAAACCCTAAACTCTGAACTCTAAAATCTAAACCCTAAACACTAAACCATTCATTTTGTCCTACCCAACACCATAGAGTGAAATTTGGTTGTCTTAGGAAAATCTGCCATATTTCATTCCCTTATGCCATGTAATTTTGTCCTAGGATCTTACTACATGTACATCCCCTTAAGTTATCCTATTACCCTAAACCCTAAACTCTAAAGTCTAAACCTTAAACCCTAAAGCCATCATTTTTTCTTAGGCTCTTAATGAAATTTGGTTGCCTTAAGCAACACCACCAAATTTCATTCCCTTATGCCATGTAATTTTTTCCTAAGATCTTACTACATATATCCCCTTAAGTTATCCTAAATCCCTAAAACATAAACTCTAAAGTCTAAACCGTAAACCCTAAAGCCATCATTTTTTCTTAGGCTCTTAATGAAATTTGGTTGCCTTAGGCAACTCCACCAAATTTCATTACCTTATACCATGTAATTGTTTCCTAGGATCTTGCAGCATGTAGATCCCCTTAAGCTATCCTATTACCCTAAACCCTAAACTCTAAAGTCTAAACCCTAAACCCTAAAGAGAAGCCATCATTTTTTCTTTAAAGGCTCTTAATAGAATTTGGTTGCCTTGGGCACCTTCACCAAATTTTTATTCATTTGAAACCATGCCGGTATTTCTCTAGGACCTCACTAGGCGTAAATCCCCTTAAGCCATCCTGTCACCCTAAATCATAATTCAATTTTCTTGGGGTATTAAAGAAGTTCTTAAAATTTGGTGATCAAAGTTGCTAGGAGCCAACCAAATTTAACAATAATAAGATCTTGCAAGATTATACAATATCAATAGTTAATTGTATTTTTTCATTCAAATAACATGTGCCTTAGACATATAAATGAGGCTTGCATATAATTTTATCATTTGTATTCAATTATTTAAGGCCATTTTATATTGAATGGTTTAACTTAGTATTCCTAAACATATTTTACATCTTGAAATTACAAATCTAATGTAGGTTCACTCATATCTTAAAGATCACATGGATCCATTCAATAATATTGAAATCACCTCCAGCCATCCATCTCCAACACCTTCACCTCCACCTCCACCCTCCACCTCGTAACCCCCCACCTCCTGCACAGAAATCAATGAGCATGCTGGATTTTGCAACACAAATCAATGCTTCTGCTAGAACCATCCAAGATCAAATCAACATTATTCAAAATGAAGAATGTGTCGCACCTCCTGTGAGGATGTTTGCATCTAGGATGCAAACCCTTGTTGATGTTGTCAGGGCTATGGATGGGATCATAGATGAGCATTGACAATGGCTAGAGGAGAGGAGAACTCCTAATTTTGAAAAGGAAAACACAAAGAAATGAATATCTATGCAATAGAGAGCCATAATAGTTTATAAATTAAAACAATGATCTTAAATAGTTATGAATTTATAAATTTGGTGAACGATGGATATTTTGTGTGATGAATTTATAAATTTGGTTCCAAATGGATATTTTTAGTGACATTAATTTATGATTTTGGTTCTATATGGATATTTTTAGTGACATGGATTTGTGAATTTGGTGGAATTTATGAACTTATAATGAATAGTATATAATAGTATATATTTTATGACTATCTACTAGATCATGATTTCTCCTACTGAAAAATTGTAATATATATGTGTGTGTGTGTTAGACATAAAATGAGATTTTGTGAATGTTTCAAGTTTATTGTTTAGTATGTATGTGCATGTATTAAAAATTTGCATAATGGTTCTTAAATTTTGAAATTTGTATATGTATGTATGTATAGTTTAGTTTAATGATTTGTACGCATGCAAATTATGCATCATATTTTTTATTTTAAATGTGCATGTACATGTTAAATTTTGAATTTTGTATGGACATGCTTAAGTTCAATCAATGTATATATATGTACATTTCAATTAAATATATGAGCTTAATATATGTTGCTCATCCTATTTCAATTAAATATATGATCTTAATTTTTGTATGCACTTGGACTATTTTGTATGATTTAAAATCTTGAGTGCACATTATATCAAGCATATATCATGGATGATTTTAACATTGATGATATCATCAATCCACCACCTCAGCCACAGCCAGATCCGCCTCCCTCCCCGCCTCCACCTCCACCTCCACCTCCACCTCCACCTCCCCCTCATATGCCACCTCCAACACCTATGGCATCTGATGAGGCTCGCTTGAGAGCACGAATAAATGATCAAGTCGCATCCTTACAGACACAAATCAATGCTATGCAGAGTCAAGCATTGATTGCTCCACATGTGAGACGTTTTGCATCTGTAATGCAAAACATTGTTGATTCCATTAGGATGATCGATTCTGATCTTGATAGACATCGACGAGAGAGAGAGAACAAATGAGACAATTTTATTTTGATGGTCTCTCTTATAAACAAATATTAGACCTTAAAATAACAAAATCCCATCTAGCCCCTACTTTCTTGACCCCGTTACCTGACAACCCATTCCACCCAACAAATCTAGAATATCCATGAGGTGGTGCATACATCCCTTGAGATGATTGCGCATTTTGGGATCATGGTATATAGTTTTGATAGTCCCCACATGCTAATTGGGAGTGCCCATTGTATTTTTGAAAGCGTATGTAGAGTTTGTTTTGGGGCAAAACCCCAATTATTTTGATTTTAGATCATTTCAGGGTGTTGGTGGCAGCATGCCACAATAGAGATTTGGGGCAAGGGTTGATCCTCGATGCCCTATGCATGGGCAACCCCTTGTTGTTGCTCTTGGTCCTCCCATTCCTGCACTTGTACATCATCAAGCTCTAGTCTCAACATTAGGTTCCCTTAGTACACTCGCAGGAGACCTTGATCAGCACACTTCTGCGATAGCGAGTGGGGAGCATAGAGACGATGATGATGATGGAGGAGTTTTTTATGGAATTAGGTACTACTCGAAGGTGTGAGACCGTCCCCCATATATGTCACTAGTTGTCATCAAATTGTGCTATGGACACGGTCGAGGGCTACACCTGGATTCGGTGGACGGGGAGATTCTGGTGGTTCATCTAGTTGCATCAGTTCATTTGTAGAGTTCCTCGTAGCAGAACATCACCCTGAGGACACTACGACACAGGTATAAATATGCATCTAGATGTATGAACTCATTTTATAATATTTTTTATGGTTGTATATATCAAAGAAAAGTTTGCAATACATTTTAACAATTAATTTTTTTGGTGTACAGATGACACTTTCGATGCAAGGGCAATCATCTGTACCACGAGTACATATATCAACACCGGTCATACTTGGCAGCCCTTATGGGGTATTTTGATTTCATTTTTTAAAATTATATATGAAATCATAAATTATTTAACTTGAGTTTTAAATTTAT